>VZRF01006023.1:376552-615397 GCA_013396875.1 Vireo altiloquus
CACCCTGAACAAATGCATTAAAAATCAGAGTCGTGGTTCAATGGAATAATTCAGCAACAGCATAGAAAAAAGATAATTTCAGGTTATCAAACTTGAAAGTACAGGCTTACTCAGGGCTGAGCCCAAAAATATTCATGGGGGATCATGATATGGAAACAGCTATCCTGCAAGAAAGTGTGGGAACCTTTTCCTGAGGAACCCCTACCCCAGATCCACAGGAGCACAAAGGAGAAAAGTTAGGCCTGGAGGTGTTGCCAGAAGGGTAACATACCTTATGTAAAGCACATTAAAAAAGCAAATGCTGAGTTAGAAAGAATCTCTCTCTAGTAGCAGTGGGAACCCCCTCCTGCTTTATTTTGTGAAGTATCTTTCATATCTTCTGCCAAAGACTTTAGGCGACATCAAGTTTTGCAAGGAGGCGAGTAATAATAGAGCCAAAACTTGGTTCAGACTGCCAATAAGGAGTCACTGTAGCCTGGAACAGTGAAAGGTCATCCACAAAGACATGAACACACATTTTTTTGCCCCAGATTCTGGACCAAGTGTTCTGAGGAAGAAGCAAACAGCTGGGCTGGGTCCAAAGCATGGGGAGAACTTGCAATTAATCTCTTTGTAGTTCTTTTCCCACCCTAAATCTTCCACATTTCCTGCCTCACTTAACTCTTTCCAAAGTATTCTCCTGCAATGTCACAGTTGCTGAGGCTTGATGCAGACCCGATACAGGCCAGATGGCCCCTGAATGCCACCCTTAGGCACCTCTTACGGGTGACTGGCTTTCGGTGTCACAACTGCCACTTTCCAAGAGTGCTTTAAAGCTTGGTCTGAAAAATTCATCTTGCCCTTGAGCTTCAATAATTGCCTTACTGTCATTTTTTTCACCTTTACTGGGCAGTTGAATACCAACTTCTTACATAGCTGCACAGTTTTAGGAACAGGTTCAGCAAGATGGTAAAATAAAGTTCACCAGCGCACAGCCGTACGCATAAACCCATCTTCAGGGGTACCCACCAGGCACTCTGTGAATCACAGGGTGTTTTGGATTAAAAGAAGTGTAAACATGATTTCCAAATTTAATATTTCATCGCATTTGCTTCCCTTTGCAGCAAAGAAGTTGGAGTTTCAATTAATTTTCTCACCTTCTCTGTGCCTCTCTCTTTTCCCAGCTCTAGCTGGGACATTAGCAAAGAAGATACAACACGGCAGCCCCCACACTATAGCATGGATGGCTGCCTCATGCTTCTCAGGTTTGGAGTTTTGTTAGTACTTTGAAAGCACCAGAAAGAAAGAAAGAAAAAAAGAGAAGAGCCTGTCCTGGTTTGAACTGTAACCACACCTGTGGCTCCCCAGGCAGTGAGCCAAACAGCCAGGGGTGCAGCAAGCTCATCTCTTCAAAGTTTGTCCCTTTCTGTGGTTTTGGGCATTTTAAACCTTTTTCAAATCCAGAGGTGCTTGCAGTGCTGGAAGTGGAAAACTCAGAAGCTGTGGAGTGAGGCACACCATGGCTGTGTTCACCAAGCTCATGACCAGCTGCCTTTAAACCTCCTCAGAGCTGAGCTCTTTCTTCATGGCTATGTATGAGAAGTGACCAGTTCTTGCTGTCCAGGAATGATCGCCACCTGATGCCTCCACATCAGTGGTGCAAAGAGGAAGGTGCACTGTCTACTCCCAACATCCTTTCCCTTCTCCCTATCCCATGGTTCTTTGAGAGCAAACTAGCTATAAGCAGTCAACTTTACTTTTTTTTTGAGGTATATATGTCATTCCTAAAGCATCTGTCTCTACTTCGTGTCCATTTAGATTAACTGTAGTGAAAACCTATGTGCAAGAGGTCAAGGATTTCTCAAATAATCGTTCTATTCTGCAAGGTGATGCTGTTTGTTTAGAGCAGGTGCTGTCTCTGCTCTGAAGGAGATAAAATTGGCCTTGTTGCAGTTGGATACTTTCTGGGGTGCACTTCAGAGTGGCAAGGCAGATGCATGCTTTAAGCATGCTGGAGGAAGGATGGAGGCCCCCCCAGGCCACTTCAGTAATGCATTCCACTGAAACAGGAGAGTAATGGATAGGCAAAAAAACCTCTAGGTTTTCCAGTCCTTGAAAAGAAGAATTCTTCTCTGGAGTGAAAATGGAAACAGCAAAATGTAAAATTTTATCCTGGTAAATAAAACAGAGAGAAGAGGGAACCAGAGGAATGAGGTTGTTGGAAGCACCTTGTAAAGCTGTCTGTAGTATCCAGCCTTTACAGTGAAGGTCAAAGGCTTCGTCTTTTTTGCTACCTATGTTTCTACTTGCCAAATCTCATCTCAGTGGCAGGGTTTTTAACATGAGAGAAGGATCTGAAGTGATCGATGATACTCCCACCACCTCCAAAAATCCAGGGGAAAGGTCCCAGAAAGGAAAGTATGGCAGTTTCTTTCAGAATAGTGCAAAAAATTCTGTTTCCAAATTTCTATCTGCTCCTTCAGATCAATTTAGCCTGTTTTTTGTTGTCACCTGCTGTAGGTTTTTGTTGTTTGTTTTGTTGTTTGGGGCTTTCTCTGTTTGCATCTAGTAAGGTATTTTCAGTGAACTTGACACACAGTTAAAGTCATGTAGTCAAGTGATGAATGTCTTTCCTGAAGACACCACCAGAAAAGAACCTTTACTCTGCTTCTCAGCTATCCTGTGCCAGCTTTGTAAGGAACAGCTCAGGCCCACATGTGCATTCATCGTGGATTTGGTACCTTGCTTCACACATCTACAACCAGAACCTGCTATCCTGGATCTCACACTGCTATAGTGAAACAGTATTTGCAGTGTCCCACAAAACAAGATTAAAATTGTTCTAGGAACTGTAATGGAGACTAGAACAACATGTTGGGCCTCTCTTTGTAACAAACCCAAAATAATCAAAAGCCTGCTTATCTTTGGGAAAGCTCAGGTTCAAGTCAAAGACTGATACAAAGTCTTCCCTCGCTCTGTTGGACAAATCCAGGTAGTTCAGAGATGCTCAAGAAAGGACGTAACTTGGTTTTGGAAGCTAAATAAAGATATGATCTCTCAATAGTCAGGAGGTATGAGCTGTGGATGTGATGCTGCAGAATTCTCTTCCTCATAATTTGGCAAATAGATTTGTAGAGGACTGAACAGTTAGACTAGGCTGTTGCCAAGCCCAGTAAATTCCTTTCTTGTAAGGATGACACATTCCATAAGGAGTAGCTAAGATGATCTGTTCAATGAGCCGTTTGCAAAGTGCAGACTCTCTTTAAAGTAAAAGCTGTTACAAGAGTCGTTTCTATTATAACTGTTCTGAGCTATAAATACACAGTAAATTATCAGTCAGGTGTTTTCTACTTGGCTGCACAGTATTCCTAACTTTGCACATAGGCATATTGTTTAACCCTTTATTTTTGGCTATCTGGCAATTCATAAGGCAGAAGGGAGGACTCACCATGTCAGTAAAATTCTTCAGTTAGCAGTGCTGGAATAGTGAGGAGTGGCCCAGGATAGGATGGGGAAAAGGCTACAGTAAAAGAACCTTCTTGTATCTGTTGATAGGCACGGTTGATACATATCACCATGATGTAGAAACCTGTGATGGTGAGTTTTAGTGACTTCTCTCCACCATTTTGACAGCTCCATGAATAACAGTGGCCCCAAATGTAATATCGGATCTGATTCTGCTCTATCTCTGCAAGAAATCATGGAGCAGTGCTCTCTGCATCTCTGCATCTCTGCATCTCTGCATCTCTCTGTGATGAGGCTGAAAAAATCTGCGCCAAGGAAAGCTAAAGCATGACCACTGAAAAAGGAAAAATAAACGTCACCAGAATTGCAAATCGGTTTCTGAGGCTGGGGAATCTCCATGTGACTCTTGAAGATAATTTTTAACTGAAGAAAAAGGGGGACTCATTCTTCTTTTAAAACACTGTTAATAAAAATACAGCTTACAAATGCACAAACTTGACATTTAATTCTGAAGAAACAGAATAAAGATTTACTGGGTTGTACCTAGGGCTCCAAAGACAAACAATTTTGCAATATAAGATGGTGCATCTGGTTGCAAAAATTTGGTTTTGTTGCTTTGAATTAATTTAATTTCTGCAGCCTTCATTCAGCAAGGAAGATTGTCTGAAAATTTCAAAAGGTGTATTTTGAGGGCTGGTGACCAAAATCCAGAACTTAATGCTGAAAGAAAACTCGCCGACTCTTTCTAGCAGTATTTATTAGAAAGATTGCCACTTTCCAAACAAAACCTGGTGCTCCCAGGTGGGTGTGAAAGGACCTGATCTCCTTTTCCCATCACTGGTGACTGCCAATAACCAGAAAGTAGGTATCATTCTGGGAGGTGCTGCATTGGCCTTTCACCTTTAGAAAAACCTTCTGCATAGCAAACCCCTTTCATTGCTTTGTTAAGATGATTTGCACTGAGATGTTAAAAAGAGCCATTTGGGGGGTCATGAATTTCACTCAAAGTTCCTACACGTGGCACAGGTCTGGCAGAAAGCTGCCAGAATGCACAGACACGTATAAGAGCTGTGCAAATCCGGACTACAAAAACTCCAACATCTCTAAGAACCTCCCATAACATTTAACTTCCAGGACCCTGTATTCCCCTCAAAGCATGGCACCATACTCTCAGTTTGGCTATTAAATCCAACTGGTCGTGGTCCAGAATTGGAAATTCAAAGCCCCAGGATGCATGTACATAGCAAAAGGCTTTTGGCCAACAGGTCTGGAAATCTGAAATTATGTATTTGGAATTATAAGTAGCCTGAGAGTTGAGATATTTAATAACAATGACAAGAGTCTGTGAATTTCTGGTTTGGAAAAAAACCAATAACTTTCAAAACCATATTCAGGTGTGAAATTAACTATAGAAGGTGGTTGCCTCGGGTTGAGATTCCAGCTTTAGAGACAAATAATAGCCATTTTACTGTCAGAATTGTTTAGAGCAAGGAGAATACAACAACTAGGTCAGAAGGATTTTATTTCTCAACTTCAGATTAAATTAGAGCTGCTCCAAAACCACATAGCTTTAGAAGCGACAGATACATTTGCTCCTGCAAAAAGCCCAGTGTGAGTCTTGGCAGAGAGAAAGGGCTTTTGCTATGTCCATGAAAACATCTGCACGGGTTCCCTGGACTCTGAATGTGCTAGCAGTGGGGACCCAGCTGGTACTGAGGGCAGAGCAGGGGGAGGGAGAATTAACATCCTCCTGGGATGGGAGGCAAATTGGGTTGCGTGGCTCACACCAGCCTTGCATTGACAAACAGCACTAGCTGGAGTCCCAGAGTCACCAGAGCCTGTTTTCCACAAGGTCGTGAAAGGTTCACTCACTTCCTTCTTGCCTGTTGGTCCTAAAACCATGTTAGCCCTGTGCCTCTGCTGCTGTGTCTGTGCACATTTCAATTGTCTAATAAGCAACTGTCACTACTGGAGTGAAGTTGTTTTCACAGCTAGAAATGTATTTTCTGCTTGGATTGTTCTCTTTTGGGTATGTCTAGTGCTGCTCATGTGATTTTTCTAGATGGCAGTTATTCACAACAGCTTCTTCAGGCTCCATCACAAATTTTGTCTCAGAAGGCTTCTTCACACCTGAAATAAAATTCACACTTTGCAAATGACTGTATTAGTTTCCAGTACACACCTCTGACAGTGTGCTCTGCTCCAAAAAGTCTTCCTTTTAAGTTAAGAAAGGAAATTTGTTTCCTGTCACAGCAAAAGAGACCTGGACTCTGACCTTTTGGGCTACTTGGGCTGGACTCTTGAGAGAACTTGTCAAGTTTTTGCAAGGTATAGTAATGCCTATAGGTTGATGGGATGGTGCTAGAGTCAGTAAATCAAATTAATCTGATCCTAAGGTGCTGATGAGCATTTTCACTGCTGTTTTTTCTTGGCTGTAGTTGTGGGGGTTTATATAAACAGGGAAATTTTATTAAGAAGCCAGAGGAAGGAACAGGGATACCTTGTGGACCAGAACTAGACACATTCTGGATGAAGTGTTGTTCAACATCCCTTTGGAGCCAAAAAATACTGACTTGAACAATGTAAATGGGACATTGTGAGACTGCATAAAACCTCTCACTCACTGAATCCTAAATAACTGCAGCACAAGCTTTATCTTCAGTGTTACTTGGAATTGTATCAAGGAGGGTTTTTTTTCTCCCTCTTTTTCTTTCTTTCATTCCATTTTTTTTTAAAAACCTCAAGGTCAAACAAAACATAAGCTTAAAAATAAAGCTTTATCAAGAGAGATGGAGGACTAAAGGGCTTCCTATTTTTAGTAAGGGCAATCTAATCTAAGCAGAGTTGTTCTGGGCCCCTCTCTGTTTTCCATGAAAGGTAGGTGCTCCTGGGATGATTCCCAGGGCTTTCTGTGGCTTCTGTTTTCAGATGCAACCCAAGCCACTGAGTTTTATTGAACAAGTATCCTGGAAAGTCCTGAGCAAAATGAGAGACAGCTGATAGTCCTAGAATACCAGTACTTTTAGTAAGGTCCTGCAGCTGTATCTCTGGGTTGTGAATTCTCATAGGCTTTAAGCCAAGCTCTTTTCCCCAGTCCTCCCCCAGCTACTGATACGGTCCTTGACAGGGGAAAGCATCTGTCCAACTGAAAGCACAGAAAGTGATTAAGTGCTTTCTTAATCAGGGCCTTGTAACTCTTATATTTGACTCTTGGCTTAGTCAAAGCCAGCTATTTCAGTAAATTTAATGTGGAATTGGATGGAAATGGTAATGAGACAGAACTTTTCACTTCTAGGTCATCACTGAACGATTTTTCAGGAAGGAAAACCCTATAAAATTATTGTTACTTGAAGGCAGTCAAGAGTGCATTTGAAATGTTGAAGCACAAATATCTTGGCTAGTCTGACTGCTTTGTATTGCCAGTGTTATGGGAATTTGCTTGTGAGTTTACTATGCTGAGACAAGAAAATTACTTTTGAAAAAATCAACAGACAGCTGATATAAAGCCTTAAGATGGAGAAAAATAAAACAAAGTTCTTCTTTCATAACGAGGAAAAAAAGAAATTCCTCTTCCATTAGCCTGAGTCTTTAAGCTATATCCCATATAGAATGAAGAAGGGCAGAAGATGTCGCTAAGAAATCTGTCTGGTTGGTTCTGACCTGTAATGCCTGGACCTGTGGGGTCTGTGCATTGCCTCTTCTATGAGGCTGAAGAAAAGAAGGCAAATCATCTGATTGCTGGGAGGATCAAAAGTACTTTACAGGAAAATAAAAAGCTTTAGTGAGTAACAAAATTATCACCAGAATGTTCGAAAATATATAAAAAAAAAAGAAATAAAGCCAGATTTCTGTGTAACCTGATGACTTTATGCTTGGGAAGGAATCATCATTAAGCAGAATGAGATATCTGGGAGTGGGGAAGTAACAGAGAGAGCAAGGCTGCAAACCAATCTTTTTTTATTCAAATGAAATAGTCAATCTCATCTAAGTTTGCAGGAAAATTTGCCATGCCTGGGTCGGGTGGAAATCTGAAGCAGGCTGCTCTCCTTTCCATCTCTTCAGTGCTAAGCAATGATCTGCATCCCCGAGAAGTTTGGAGAGGAAATATACATAAAGCCTGTGAGTATTTACGAGAGCTATAAAAAAGAGCTTTGCGGTAGTTGACATGGGAAGTGATTAAGGTACCTTATAGGCAAAGATTGCAGAAAAGAGGGAGAAGTGATGCCAGAAGAGAATCTGGCAACAATCCCGAGGTAATGATAAGTGACTTTAAGAAGGAGAAGTTGTGGGAGGAAAAGAAAAAAAAAAAAATTAAATAGAAGCAGATTGCAAGAATTTTGGCCTTGGGGCCGGAGCTACAGAGACTGCTGATTGCTGGACTTGCAGTCACAAAAGTAAGGTCATGTCTCACCCTGCTTGTGACTCAGAATCTACTGGTCAAAGCCCACAAAACAGCAGTTCATCAAGATTAACTTGAATTTGAAAGAACTCCATTTCCCAGGCATCTCAGCTTTCTCCATCTGTGTTTACACAAATGGGTCTCGGGTCTCTCCAGGGCTTAGCAAAAAGCTGCTCTACATAGAAACACACACATGGGCCATGTTGCCAAGGGGGATCTCTCTGAGTGATGACTTCTTGTTTTCCTCTTTAACAGGTGGAGCATGTGTTCAGACCTGTCCTTAGACATGAGATGAGCATTTGCAGATGAAATGACAGCTCAGAAGACCACTGAGTTTTTATGATCAATAATGACTATAAAAATCTACCTTGGAAAGTCTGAGTTTTGGACTCTTCAGGTCCCACATGGTACAGAAATGGCTTCTGATCAGATGCCTTTGCAAACAGGGAGGAGGAAAAAGTACAAACAAGGAAAACGGTGTGCAGAAAGGGAGAGCAATAGAAACATATAGACAAATTTCAAAACTATTCAGGAAATAGTTGTGAGTAAAGGGCACATTTACTGAAATTGGAACAGCTACAGGAGAAGAAAACAAGGCCTGAATTCATCAGGACATACTGAACAAATGCTTTAGACACTAAGAATTGGCCTCTATCCTCCCCAAAAATCAATGTTTTGCTACTTTGCTTTCCTCAGGGTTTGCTTATGGAATTTTAGTTTAGGTATTTCAACTGTACCAGTGTGCAGTCTGTCTTCTGTTGCATTGCTGTGTTACAAAGATGAAACACAGTGACACAGAGTAAACTCATTGATCTGTGAATATAGAGCATTTTTCTCTTGATAAGAAATGATGTTTCTTGATCTTTGGCACTTTTGAGTTTTCTTTGGGTCACAGTAAAGTCAGGAAGAACTTCAGGTGCTGAAACATGCTGAGAATCAGTGTGTAGCTGTAGGTTCATGTTTGGATTCAGATATCAACCAGCTGGGTTCAGATCATCATCATCATGTTGCATGAACACATTTGATAACCTGCAGGGATATTCCCTGAACTTGTTACTATTAATGATTTTTATCATTTACCTAGATTGAATGAAAAGAAAATATGCTATTAAAAGTAGCAGGTAACAAAAATTCGAAAAGATAACAAAAGAAGACAGTCTTGTACTTCAGAACTATCAAATATAAAATCAAATAGCAAATATTCTTCCAGGGGTTTGTGAAAGGACAAGATGAAATTCAATAAAGAGAAATGCAAGATACACAGTTCTATACTTAGGCAAGAACAATCAAATGTACAAATAAGGGATGTGAAGTAACCAGTAGAGAAGGATCTGGAGCAATTGTGAATTGCAAACTGAAGAGAAGTCAGAATTAAGATTGCCATGAGAACAGCAAACACCATACTGGGATATATAAACCAGAGTACCATCTGCATGACATGGGATGTGATTTTTCTGCTGTACTCTCGTCTCCAATTTTGGTCACTGTTGTTCAAGAAGGACAATACTGGTTGAACAATGTCCAGAAGAGACCAACAAGAATGATTAGAAGTCCAGAGAACATGACTAATGAGGAGTGATTGAAGTGTGGGGGTTATTTAGTCTGGAGAAGATCAGCCTGGGAAGGGATATGATAAGAGTCTTTAAATTCATGAAGAGGAAGAGAACAATTTGTTCTTTTTATCCGGGGTGCAGCGGAGAAGGGTTAAACTATAACAAGGGACATGGAGGTTAGATTCCATGAAAAAAACTTTCCTACTAGGAAAGATAAATGAAGCCCTGAAATAGCCTGAGCTTTGGACTTCATGGGAGGTTTTTAGAGACAGGTTGGACATAGCATGTCTGAGGAATGACAGAGGGAGGACAGGTTTTGTCTGTGGGCAGGCAGACAGAGTTGATGGCACAGAAGAAAGTAATTTGCAGTACTATTTTGTGCACTGTCTACAAACAACTGTGCCAAGTTCTTGCTAAGATATGACAATCACTGTAATATGGAATTTCATAGGAGTAATGGGTGATTCAGGCTGTTGATTTTGCCCCTTTGTACCATCAAATGTCATAGCCACAACAACAAACCTAGGCATCTCCTCAGGTCTCCAAACTTAATGCACACACAAATTCATATACAAGTGGCCAAAAGGCTTCCTTCTACCCTTGGATAAGTGAGACATTCAACAAAGCAATATGTATCTGGACCATAATCCAAATGCCTCAACCTGGATTTCTATTGATATTTGAAAAACATTTACTACATTTTTATGATACTATGTTCTAGTAAGAATAAGAGTACAGACCTAAATAGTGCAATGCACCCCATCTGTTTGTGGATAGAAAACTGTATTTCCTGAGTCCTGGGAGAGACCATCTTCATAGGTTCCAACCTTATGCTTTTTAACATTACAAGTGCCAGCAGGCTATGGATAGGATCCTGAAAGGTGCACAGGTTCTCAGTGTTGCCCAGGGTTGTGGTAGCCTGCATTCACCTTTGAGGAAAAAAAAATACAATGAGTTGGAGATGCACTACTAAAACCTTCATCTAGGCTCCCAGTGTGGGCATTTATTTGATTTATTCTATGGAAGTATTCTCTGTTGCTATATTGCATTTAATGACATGTGCTGCATTGGAACCATCTGAATGCATGCTGGAGACCTTTCTGGACTGCTGGGACTTGGGGGCCATTCCTTGCTGGCAGGTGTGGATTTAGTTAGTGCATTGTTTTCTAAGTGGTGGGAAGCTCTAGGTCTCCAAGAATGTTCTTCCCACCCTGTTTGAGTCTGGTGCTTGCTCCCATTGACACCCATAGACTGCAGAGGGACCCAGCTTACTCCTCTGATTTATGGAGTTTTTTGTTTCCCCAGCTGCCACAGAAGACCCAGCTATGTCCTACCTTTGCCCAAAGGAATGTACCACCGCCACAGCCTGGGTGCCACAGGCTGCAGTGACCAGCTGCCACCCAATCCCTGCCACAGGCAGTGGAGAAGGGCAGACCTCCTGCCATCCCAGCACGACTTGGGGAGCAGGAATCTCTCCTTGCCACTCCAAATAGAAATAAGCTAAATTATGCTTCAGGTGAAGTGAGGAAGAAGGATGATTCAAGGCCTCTGCACTTAGGGAGAGGTAAGCTAGTCTATAGGATAAGTTCAGTTTTAATTTGCTCTGTTCTGTGGGCAGGGGGCAGCTGTGATGCACCATTTTGTCACATGAGCCCAGGAAAGCAGTTCTGTCACTGTCAGTAATGAATGTCAGTTCTGTTATTACAGCCCCAGAAGGAGAAAAAGACAGAATTGCTGTGCACAGAGGGCCAAAAATTTCCATAATTTTTCCTTTCCCCCCTTCTCTGTGCACCATCCTCCCTTTTGCTGCCAAAGAAAAGAGCCCCTCAGAGGTTACCCTCCGCCTTTCTTGAACTCACATGACTTTGCCGCTTCGGATCCTTCACCCCCTGTGTTTAACCGAGGTTATGAAAACCAAGCTGCTTGCTCTCTGTTTGTTTTCAGTGATCTTCTCTGTGTGCTGCCAGCAGCCAGAGCCATGGCCTTTTCCAACACAGGGCATCACAGTGAGCTCCAAGTGCACCCAGGGTTGATGAGAGAGGTGCAGGAGACAGCAGCCAAGCTGAGCTTATGTAAAAAAATGAAGGTCAAGGCCTCACCAAGATTTACAGTGCTTTGTGTTCAAGGTACTGGTGGTCGAGCTTAGGTCATGTTTTTCCTGCTGCTCTGAGGCAGAGACCAGCTGCAGGGTACAATGCAGGGACACAGTGGCTTGCAAAGGGTGTGACCAGTCAGCTCTGCAGCTGCACTGGTCTGAACCCTGGATGCAAGAACCAGCAGCAGCTGGGCTTTGCACTGGAGCAATTTCCATAAGCCTCGGGCATGCTGCAGATATGAAATGGGTTGTAGAAGAATCCTGGTGGGCCAGCACTTGGGAAATGAATTGGGCAGTTGCCTACAATGATAGCAAATCCCCACTGCATTGGAAAGCAGCATTTCCAAATTGTATTTAGGTGACTTAGAAACGTACACCCACCTCCAGGCTTGGCAGGCTCATATCTACAAAGCATTTCTGCAGGGAAATAGGATTCTAAAACTTTTGACACTCAGCACTAAGTTAACTTAAATCCCACTGATTTTGGCATTATTGGAACATAATTCCTTCTACAGCAGCTCTAAAAGGAGTCCCTAGTGAGAAGGAACAGTGGGTGAAAAAGTCAGAACAAAAATTAGAAGGGCAATAGTTTATATGTGCATTGCAGGGTAAGATTAGACATGTATCTATTTACCTCTGCTGTTTCATTGGCTTCTCTTTAGGTTTTGACTTTCGTGGAATATATTTAATCACTCTCAAATGTCAGAGTGAATGAATGTGGGTGATGTTGTCCCAGATGGCTAGCATAGAGCATGGGCTTCTCACACAAAGCAGGGGGACATGTGTGAACGCCTGGAGGACTTTCTGTGCCGATCCTATTTCGTGACTTCCTTTGAGACCACAAAGCTGTGCATGAGTCCTCCTTTGTACTTTCTTGTTCAGCTGTGTCTTGAAAGCTGACTAGCACACGTCCCAGGGAAGATCCCTGAGGTTGGCTCTGTGCTGTAAGATACTTGCCTTCTGTGGTAAGCAGGGCACCTCCACCAGGGAACATCTGGGGCTGGAGATGAGTGAGACCACAGGGAGGAATTCACATCAGCTAGTCCTGAGCTGTAGCAGCTTCTCAGCTCTCCATGCAGCTGCACTGCACAAGAGATCGAGCTATGCCTTGTATCTTGACACGCAGTTCAACGAGAGGAATCAAGCAAGCTTGTTATTCCAGAGCTGGTTATTGATCAGTGCTTTGTTTTCTTTTTTGAGGGGAGTGTGAGGAGTCTAAAACTCATAACACAGCTTTTCTGTAGATTTTTAATGTCTCTATTCCTCACCAAGCCACAGACACAGGCAGGCTGTGACCACTTCCCTGGGGACCCTGTTCCCATGCCCAAACCACCTTCTGGTGAAAAACCTTTTCCTGATAGCCAACCTAAATCTCCCCTGACTCAGCTTCGTGCTTTTTCCTCAAGTCCTGTCAATGGTCATGAGAGAGAAGAGATCTGTACCTGCCCATCCTCTTCCCTGCAGGAAGTTCAGCCTGCAATAACGTGTCCCCTCAGTCTCCTCTTCTCCAGGTTGAACAGACCAAGAGACCTCCCCTGCTCCTCAAACTACTTCCCCTCCAGGCCCTTCACCATCCTCGTGGCCTTCCTTTGGATGCTTTGGACACTTTGGACTTTGACATGGGAATGTTAACATAACTGATCCACAATGCCAGTGACCCATAAGAAGATATTTGCCTTTGCTGAAAACTATCACTCCAGGCCAGAAATCTGGATCAGAATGTGGCAAAAGCATAAAGAAAGCTTCTGGTGGCATATGAGAAAGGCTGTCCTGCCAAAGCCAGAGATGGTACCCACTTCAGTACAAAGATCAAGTTTTGATTTGTGTTTATATCTCATTTAGCATGCTGGTGCCAGTGCCAGTATGAACCTGTATGCTGGTATGAACCTGAAATGCAAATCTTAAAAGTAGTTTTTGCATTTGTTCTTAGGGCCCGTCATGCTAAAATTTTATTTCCTGCTGACCAGGAACTGTCCACACTAGCTTTCTGCATTTCCCACGTGAAAGAACTTTACCCAGTGTTTCAGACAATTTAATTTATCTCTTCCTGAAAGACAGAGGGCTTGAAATGTAAAGAATTTGGGTAATGAATTTTCTACCTTTGCTATCAACTGCTTTTTTCACACTAAATAGCCATGGACCAGGTGGGGAAGGTCTTGGTGGGGAAGGTCTTGGTTTACCTAAAGGTCTTGCAATATCTTTTGTAACAATGCTTTCTATGGTAGAGGTTCTCCTCTAGTGAACTCACCATTCTGTCCTTATTGTCATTGCCAGCTTACCATCATCACCAACTTATCATATACTAGGAAATCCCCAAACTTTTTTGTCCTGGAGATGTTTTCGTGCTGCCCTGATTTACCTTGTAATTCTGTTTTCTTCTCTTCTTCTTGTAGCTAGCCTTGGAGAAAAAAAAAGTCCTTCCATGCACAGGTAACAGAGTTTCTGTTTTAGCTCATGTAACAAAGGCTTGTGTTTTTGTTGTCATGGCTGCCACGTTTTGTTCCCATAGCACTGTCTGTGTGTACGTGGATGTGATTCATTACCTACAGACACTAGAACCTACACCCTGTCCTGCTGTTTGTACTCAAAATGCTTCCCTGTAATAGAACAAACAAATATATCAGATCCGCCTCTTGGTGGGTTCAAGCCAATATCCAAGTTGTTTGGCTTTGATCCATCTCCAAGGACCTATCAATTAATTTACAAAAGCAGGGTGGACAAAACCATGGAATATTCCATTATAAGCAGCAGTCAACACATGTTCTGTATTTTGAGATAAACTTATGTCCTCCATTTCCATGTTATACAAGGCAGCATCAATAAATGTATGATCTTAAAGATTATTCAGAGTAAAATCAAAGGAATAGATCATTCCTGTCATGATAAAAGAGCAAAATTTAGCAAGTTTAAAAATGCCAACTCTCAGTTGCAGGGGGAGGCTACGTCTTGCCTGAAGTTTTCCTGCAATTCCTGAATGGAGTGCTTGGTGTAGTGCCTGGTGTACTGGCTGGAGAGCCTGGAGTGCCACATGCAAAATCAAATAGCAAAACACTCAGTAAGTTTACCTATTCCCTACCTGACCCATGCAAACAAAGCATGCTCACTTGAATATTACTTTTTTTACAGAATTACAGAAGCATCAGGGTTGAAAGACACCTTCAAGATTATCTACTGCAACCACCAACCCAGCACCACCCTAATCATCCCTAACCATATGCTCAAATGCTACATTCAGGCACTTCTCGAACACTTCCAGAGACGGTGACTTCATCACCTCCCTGGGCAACTTATTCTGTTCCCTGACCATTTTTTCAGTGAAATTTTTCTTCTAATATCTAATCTGAACCTTCCCTGGTGCAACTTAAGGCCATTTCCTCTCATTGTTTTGCTTGGGACATGACAGAAGAGACCAAGCCCCACCTGGCTACGACCTCCTTTCGTGGAGTTGTAGAGAGCGATGAAGTCCCCCTTGAGACCCTTCTCCAGGGTGAACACCCCCAGCTCCCTCAGCTGCTCCTTATAGGATTTGTTTTCCTGACCCTTCACCAGCTCTGTTGCCCTTCTTTGAACACGCTCCAGCACCTCAACATCTTTCTCATAGTGAAGGGCTCAAAACTGAACACAGGACTCAAGGTGTGACCTCATCAGTGCCAAGTACAGGCGGACAGTCACTGCCCTGGTCCTGCTGTACACACCATTTGTGATACAGGTCAAGATGCCTTTGGCCTTTTTGGCCACCTGGGCACACTGTTTGCTCATATCCAGCTGGCTGTCCACCAGCACCTCAAGTTTCTTTCTGCTGAGCAGCTCTCAAGCCACTCTTTCCCAGTCTTACAGCATAAACCCCACTGTCCCCCCCAAAACATTGTCTGTAAGCAGTTGTAGGTATCACCTGTGAACATGATAAAAAATTGAAACTTTCTTGTAAATTCACTCTTTTAATGCATAAATTCACTAATCAGCACTAGAATCTCTTAGGATTGGGGCTTGTTTCATCAGCTCTCACAAGTATAAAATAGAACACTCAGTCTTCAAAGTGAAACCCCTTGCTTTGCCACTAAACCACCTCCACTTGAATTTCCTTCAGAATTATTCTTTTTTCTTTTTCCTATTTATTTTACTGCTGGTTCCTTTCTCCTCCCCATTTTCCTCAATACCCCAGGAAAAGAGCAAAATTCCCTAAATATGTCTCCGGAACCTCACAAACAATGTCAAAACTCTGACATCTGCCAACATTTCATTTTCTTTTCATAAAAGGGAATTTCCCTCTCCTTTCTTTCAAGCAATGTAACACATTCATTTTGCAGAACTAGCTTCTGAAACATCCCCATCTCCAGCTTTTGAAGGAAACAAACTGTGTCTCTCCATGGAAGAATTCCCTGGAATTGGAGAATTGGAGAACCATTGGAGACAAAGAAATTTGGGAAGACATGTCATATTTCCCATGTTGGAATCCTGCTGAGTGCTTGTCCTTTCTGGTATTTTGTGGCAATAAACTCCATAGGCTAATAAGGTAGTGGAGGGTTTTTCAGTCAAGTCACCACAAGTATAACAAGGTATAATGAGAAAATAGGGAATAATTTAAGAGAGGGTATCTACATCACCACCATCAGGTGGAAGGTTTAACTCAAGGCTGGATATTTGCCTGAAGAAAGAGATTCAAATTGAAGATTTGATTTTGATTCAAATTTGAAGATTCAAATTGGAATTAGATGAGAAGACTCCTAAAGGTTGTGTTAGAACAGAGTAGCCCCTTTCAACTTCTCACGTAGGAAGTATTTCAGTTCCCCAGAACTGCATCATGACTTTCAGCTTTCGTTGGCTGCTGGATAGATGCCAGTACAGAGGAGGAAAGGGAAAACATGTTCTTTTTCTTTCACTCCAGCTAGAAATCTGTTTTCAAGGAAAATATCTGCTCTGCCTTTCATCAAACTCAGTGTTGGGCCAGTTGATGTGTTAGGGCTTGGGGATATTCCATGCAGTGTTCTAACAACAGGGACTCATTTGACTACCGTGCCGCCAAGTGTCCTCTGTGTGGCCTCACGGGATGGGCGACTGTCAGGTGGCCTTTGCAGGAAGCAGTGCTTTCCTTTGAAGAGGTGGAGGTTTGGGTTCTGCTCTGCTTATCTCAGGTAGGCTCCCTCTACAAGGCCAGAGTCCAGGACACTTCTCATGAACAGGCCATTCACAGCTCTGCAGCAAAGTCAACAAACAGGATCTGATCACAAACAGCTCATTATCTACTCCATTTTCTGAATCATCACACCCAGCTCGGAATGGGAATCCCATCTAAGCTGGTTGTTTTTGGCAAATCAGACTATCCCTTGTGACCAGAAGTGACTGGTTTCTTCCCTTTATTCCCCACACTTTGCTGAACAAAATACAGATACTTTCCAGCCTCCGTTGTGGGTAAAGACAAGGAACCAAAGGGACTAGGAACTCTTTCCAGTGGCAGCCCTGCTGGAACAGAGCTCCAAGCAAAGCAATGTGGAGAAAGGACAGAAAACCTGTCATTTGGGCAGCTCCCTTTCAGAGTGGTAACAGCAGCAAAGAAGAGGCCAGACAATGGAGACTTGGAGTGGGAGAGAAGGGTAAGAAGCCATGATGTGGGCTGGAGTGCATCCACTAAGTGTTCAGAAAAGAGACAGTTTTCAATAGGATCTTGAAATGCACTGCAATCTAGTAAACATGTGTGTGTCAGCAGCAAAGGCTCTGGAGTACTCTGGGGATTTTCTTATTTCCTGGAGATTCTGACATGAAGAAAAAACAATAGAGGAAAGAAGAACAACTAGATGCCAGTTTCTGTGCAAAATGTGGGAAAACATACTTTGTATCAATGAAATATTTTATCTCTTCTGAAATAGGTCAACTTGTGTCACTCTTGAGTACTTTAAAGCATAAGACAAGACAGAAAATTCAAAATGAAGAGCTCTTTTGAACAGGAGAATCCAAATGTTTCAAAGAATGCTAATTTTTATCTTCGTAGATTTTTCATTAATACACAACAACCACAAATGAACAGTGTGGCAAAGCCAAAAAGAAATGTGTAAACTTGCAAAAAAATCCCATGTGAAAAATATTCTTTGGGGAAAAAAAATTACATTTCCACAGTTTAAAAACATGAAAAGGTTGGGGACAGAGTGTTCTAATCCTTCTTTGTGCATCTGGGAAAGTGGGTGTCAGCACCACTCTTTTTTCCCTTCTTGGATCCCAGTGGGTGCCAGAAGAAGCAATTTTCCTAGCCATGCTGAGAGGACATAAATACCACAGAGGAATTTCTTCAGATTTGAAGCCAGTGCTCTGTCATAACATGGACAATACCTTGGAGGTGCTGAAGTACTAACAAAAGGATAAGAGATTCAGGCCTGCATATGAGTTTCTGCATCAGAGCTGAGCCAAGACTGCTCAATCCCATCACAGACAAGCAGGAGATCTGAGTCAGTGAGGGTGGTAGAAAGGAATGAGTGCATCAGAGCCTCCCAATTGCACATGATGAACCAGTTGGAATACCAGCACAACTCAGCCTTTCCCTCCAAACACACAGAGATGCTTTATGCAACTCTCACTGAGCAGGGGAGATGGACTGTTCTCCATTGGATACAGAGGAACAACACGAAAGTCCAGCATAAACATCCCTCTGTCAGAGCCATCGCTGCCCACCTCCTCCCCATCACTTACTCATCCCTCCCATGGGCAGGACTGGAGATGAAATAGCAGTGGGAAGCAATAGACAAGCCTGCCCAAAAGGAAATTGAGCAGCTGTTGGAGCCTCAGAGTGACACTGGAGTAAATAGCTTGTGTCTGTAATGACAGGGGCTTAATACATGGATCATCATGGATATGGCAGACACTGGGTCCCTTTGTGTTGCGGACATATGGAAACCAACACATTCAATTAATCCCATGTTTCAGGACCATGTTGTTGTGTGTGTAGATCAGTTCCAGAGGACAGACTGGAAAGCCCTGGAGCAACCACTGCTGTCTTTCAAGGAGTACATCCAAGCCCCTTTGAAAATACTTGGTGGGGAATGTTTGCTTCAGATATTGTCCTCCAATGCAAATTGCATTTCATCACGGGCCTAGGATAGTGGAGGGAAAAAAGGACTCTTTGGTATAATGGGCTCAGACTGAAATCCTAAAAGCCAAGCCCATGTTTTGAAGCCGTAGGGAACCATCGCTGACAGTAACAGAACGTGGATGGCAGTGGAAGGAATTGTAGGAAACAGCTAGTGGGGAGAAGACGGCCTGAACAGCACACTGAACTCCTGTAAGGAAGGAACAAGAAGCATCACATCAAAGTAATACTATAAATTATACTTTGTGTAATAAATTACACTTTGGTTAGCCCAAAACAACCAAATCATCACAGAAACTACAACAACAATTTATTTCCCTCTTAAGGTCATGTTACTCAGCAGTTGGCAAAGTGGAGGCCCTTTCTTGCAGCTCTGTTCCCCAGATACAGTGTCTCTCTTACTAACATTAACCTGTTTCCTACAAGATAAATTGAAAATCTTGGGGCTGCTCAGCCAGAATGTGCTAATTAGAAACTGAAGGGGCATTTTGCAAGGTATGATTCACTGTGCTTGGACAGTGAGTGATAGTACGCGTTGGCAGAAGGTATGCAAATTGACAGCAAAAAGTAATTTGCACCCACGATATCTTCCCCCAAGTATTCTCAAATCCAGGAAGGTCAGAAGTTACAGAAATAGAAGGCCCTCTTTGTATGATACATCTTCAGAAAAAGTAGAATGGTCCAATATTGCAGTACACTTTCATGAGGATGAAGTGATCTGCTAACTCAGAGACCACTGAGCCAGAGAGCACATTCTGCATCCCACAAAGAGCAGACTCTACCAGCCTGAAGACAGATGGATACACTACCCATTTAAGAGTGTGCCAAGCTAAATGGACAAGCTGCTGCAATGTAAGGCACCAAAGTCAGGAGAAATGACATGGAGATAAGAAAGAAAATTAAAATATGCACACAAAAAGAAACAACCTGTTGCCAAGGCCAAAAGAACCCCCCATCTTCTAGCCTTCACTGATAGAAATTCTATACATTCGGGTCAAGAGTTCCTATGAAATAAAGGAACTTTTCTCGGATGAACTGGTTCTCCAAACATTTAGCACTGAATTCCCAGCTTGTAGGTAAGTCAGGAAATGATGGTGAGAATATGTCTTTCACTAGACATTTTAGAGCCTTTTGTCAGGGTCAAGGAAAGACAAAAAATACTGTCCAGTGCTCAGTGAGACCAGCTTTGCCATAGACTTCATTGGTGCAAGATTTCCAGTTTTGCTGTTGATCTCAACATTGCTCCTGGGAGATCCTCCTGGTCTCCACCCTGAAGCCCACCCAAACAAATTAATCCACCAAACTTTTATTTGTGTCACTGCAGGCAACTAGAAGAAGACCAGGCCATGTAATCTATGCCTTCTTTCCTACAGGGACACCTTCATTATCCCAACCCCTGACCCACTCAGGTACCTCTGAATGTCCTATCTTCTCCTTACTTCAGTGAACCCCAGTCACTGATACCTGTTCCCAGCCTGTATTGGCCAAAACCTTCTTCAAACTGATTCCCTCCATGTATAGGGCCAGGTTAATCCAAATCCAGACAGGGAAAAGAACTGCTAGAGGCCTCCAGACACAAGATGGTGTTGGGACATATGGGCTGGAATGGTGTGCTACACTGAGTGGTGCTGGCAGGAAAACAGTCTTTTCCAGAAAATTCATGCCTCCTGTATAGGTACAGCTCTTCCTGACAGAGCAGATTACACAGAGCCAGAAGAAAAGCCTCATCCAGGCTGGGACACACTGTTTCACACACGGCCATCTCAGAACTGCTCTATTCCTTTCTACAGCCTCAGACACCACTGGCAACAAAGAGATAATCAGGAGGACAATGTCTTAATTTAGAGATTGATGGTTCTCCCTCCTTTCTGGTAAAGACCTAGGCTTGTGGCTGGAGGTCAGCTGGGATGCAAGGGCAGCCAAGTAGCTCTTTCAGTCCACAATGGGATGGAGCAGCCATTTTAATAAGAGAGAGAAAGAGCTATTTCCTCTGTGGCTGAAAAAGCTTGTAATTGACCTGGCAGAGCATGCAAACCCTGGTTTGCATGGGAAAGGCTCTCTTTTCCCTTACACATGTGCTCCTTTGTAACACTGCTGGGGACTGCTATGCTGCTGTCTGCTGTGTCTAGCTCTTAATTAAGCGCAGCAGGTTTGTTGACACGGTGGGACAGAACAGGAGACTGCTGCCTCACCAAAGCCCTCACCCAAGACGGCTCAGACAGTGCAGCCAAACCTGGAGGAAAGTGAAACAGCTAAAACAGAGTCCTGTCTCCCCACCCCACAGCATGATCACAGCAGACTATGAAATCTGTCTCCAAATCTTACTACCCTCTTTGCTCCACCCTCGACCTGGAAAGTATGAGTGTCTCCCCACATCAGGCTAAAGAAGTGTTGTATAAAGAGCTGCAAACCAAGGTGAATATTACCGGCAAAAAGAGGAGCTGTTTTTGTGACTTTCACATCATGATGAGCCATTTGCTGATCTCTCCTCCCATTTTTCCTGAGGGCTGCACAAGCTCAGATCCAAAAAATCCCATGTCATATCCCAAGAACAAAGTATTAGACACAGCAAACAGGTGCATATAGAGATAGGAGGACACAAGGATTCTGGCTAGTTTTCTAGCTATGGTTTTGCAGAAATTCAGCGTCAGGAAAAAGCTTAAGTGAACTGAACAGGGGATGGATGAGAGAGTATAAATGTTCAGTGTGTATATGGATTACATGTTAAAAGTGCACTGGCTGTGTCAACCCAGCATCAGCTGTTCACTCACTTTTCCATGGAGGTGACTGGTTCAAAGGAAGGGGATCTAATTTGTTTCTTGAATCAGTGTGTTAAAATTCAGTATTCATTAGATCCTGCCTTTGCTGAGTCTCTTAGATGAGAGAGAGGCACCACTGATTTGCTTCCAAAGTCTTGTAAGGAATCTAATTTCTACCCATTTTTATTTTGTCAATTCTTTTTCTCTGGTACATCATTTCTTCAGCTCCTCTCCTGCTTCCTTTCTCTCCATCTGTCCCCAAACAGTACTGTTTGCCTGCTGCAAAATAGATGCAAGTATTGCCAATTTATGCTTAAATTTCTTTTCTTCCTCTCTCTGTACAATATACTGAGTCACATAAAACAGAGATGAGGGAATCTGCCTGCCTCATGGAAAGATTGCCTTTGCTGAAATGATTTGTCTAACCTGCTATTAAAACCATTCAGAGATGGAGATTTCACAAGTGCCCTAGGCAATTCTATTGCCTAAAAATAGACTCCTGTTTATCAAATAGTCTGAAACTATAATCTGTAGCAAAGTATTATCTTACGCTCTACAGCACCAAGGCTGGGACAAATTAAGAGACCAAAATAATCTTCTGCCATCATTCCAGGGTCAAAAGAAGTCCTTAGAGCACAGTCTTCTGCATTTAGTCACAGCATGTCTCCTGGCAGCTCCGTGTACTGAAGTTAAGATGCTTGAGCTGGTTCTGATATGTATATGCAAGGACCCATGGTAAACAAAAATCAGTATCTTAGTTGCTGAGATTACAGCTATGAGTTGTGGCTACCTCCCTCCACACTCAGACATCTACAACCATGCCCACACCTTCCTTGGAAATTATCTTGGCTTTCAGTTCCAGAGGAGCAACTCTGGGACAAGATGAGATAGGTTTTTTGGGAGAAGACTGGCTTTGTTTGCGGTTGGGATTACTTTTACTCCAGCATAGGAGAATAGAAATATTCAGATGAAATATTAAAATTGAAGCATTTTCTGTCTCCAGTGTTACAGTGAACAGATTTTTCCAGGTGAACACATTTGTAATGCCTGCCCACACATCACACTGCTGGTTGAAAGCTCCACCATCATGGATCTTTGACCCTCACAGAAGTGTTGGGCTTTTTGGTAAGCATGAAACAACTCGGGGGTCATCCAAGGAAGTGTGTACTCTGGTTGCATGTTCTATCAATCATCAGATTTAGTGTTCTGGCCTCTTATCCCAAAAGAAGTTCAAACCAGATGCATATTTTCATGTGCCAATTACTCTAGCTCCTATGTATATGAACCATGACTTGCTTAGCCCAGGCTCAGGCAAGAGATCTAAAGAGTTCAGCAACAACTTCTCAATTGGTGCCTGAGCAAAATACTCAACATGATAAAATGAAAACAATCCCTGTCCTGTTCACTGGTCATACCTGTGGTTCTGGAATAATCAGTAGAGCTGAGCTGGGAGTGAAGGGGAAACACAGGGTCATACCTTGCTTCCCTACCCACTGAGTTGCTGGTGAATGTTTTAATTTATTTGCTTGCATTACTCTCTTCTCTGCTGACTGCCAGCCTCTCTGGTTTTCAGACAGAACATCAGTGACTAATGAGGTGGATATGTTCCCCAGAGGAATGCTATTTCTCTCTTCTGCCTCTGGGTAGTCTGGAGGTCTACCTAGGACAGAGCAGCAGGAAACCTTCGGCACTAACAGCCCAGCCATAGAGGATGTGCCCAGTAGTGGCTCTAGACAATGAGATCACAACAAACCCCTAATTTAAAGGGGTTTGGTTCCAACTCCATGTGCTTCTGAAAACTGTAGGGCAGCCTGTACTGTTCATGAACATACATCCATTTAAACAGAAGTTCTGTGTTCAGTAAAAAATAATGGCTTTTGTTCTATAAGCTGTGCTTGCCTCTTTGGCAAAACCACTTAACCTACACTCAAAGACAGCCAGGGTTTCCTTTAGCTGACTTACTTTATACTTGGCTATGGAATAGCCATAGGTTTCTAAAATGAGAATGACTGACACTTTCTTTGCACATATCCAGCCAGGCTCTAGAACCAGTGATGGCGAAACCATTGATCTCAGTAGAGTTTTTCCCATTTACTTCAGCAGTGGGTTTGTCTTTCTATGCATATAGAGGCACATATCCTAGAGTGAATTCACCTGGACTTTTCTTGTTCATAAATGAGCATACATAAAGTGAATTTAGAGGAGTTAGTGCATTTTTATTTCCAGAAAAAATAATTAGGTCGTTTCACCCAAAAGTTTCAAAGACATGTCCAGAACTTAATGCTCTCTGTCTAGTAACAATTGTGACAGATGCCGTGGAATGGTTGGAATATCTGAAATCAAAAATAGAAGTTTCCATCCAGGAATTTCCTTTTCCAAACAGACACAAGATTCAATAGATAAAAACTAGAGAATCAAAGTTATCATTCTTATAAAGATTATCCAACATTCCAGTCCAGATCTTGCCATCAATGTTGTTCAATCTTCAGCCTCCTGTCCCTACATGAAGGAAATCAGATGGGAGTATTTATGGCAGCTGTTAAGATGAGGCAAAAGGCGTCCAGCTGCAATCCTGAATGGCTTTTTGCAGCTGCACATGGCGGTGCTGAGACGGCCTTGATATGCTGCCTAGTGTTCCCAAATTAGCTCCCAGCAAAGAGCTTAAGCCTCTAAGCTGAATGATGGTGAGTGTCTCAGTGTTCTAACTTCTGCTTGTCCTGGGAATTGAGGTAAACATGTCTGGCTGCTTGGACTGTGGAAAATACGATTTGCCACTGAAATGTGTCTGGCCTAATTATCTTGAGGCCAACATTCCTAGCTCCAGAGCGACGTGATCCTCCTAAGGGTGTGATTTCAGACATATCCCCTTCCCCATGAAAGGGGAACTGAGGATCTGAGCCTCATATAAAAAACATTGCCCTATGCCTAATGCTGCTGGAAGACAGTCTTTGGTATCTGAGAGCTTGAATCTCATGAGGAAAATCTGGCTGTTTGGATAATGTCCCATGACAGTCAAGTTCACACAGGCTGGGAGGAATCTCTCACAGCTCATGACTGGCCATGAAGAGGAAGATTATTGCCTAGGAAAGGGTGCTGTGCTAGACAAAGATGCATGGCCAAGTTTGATGAATTAATAGGATGAGGAGTGGCTTATTTGGATTCCTCTGGAATATTTTTACTCTGCAGACTAAGGTAGCTGCTTTCCATGATGTTCTAAGCCTGTAAATTCCTTCTGGCCTGAACAATATTTTTATTATTATTATTTTTGAGCATGTAGACTAAACATGATCCATACATCTCGGAGTTCTTTCTCTTGCATTGGGAAAACAGGGCCCTTTGGATTGTTTATAGCTCTGTGCTTTGGATGGCTGACTTTTCAGGACCTCTCTTGCTTTGGGTGACACAAGGGAGGCAGTAAGAAGGTCACTGCACCCCCAGCTTGCTGAGCTTTATTCTTAGTGATTGAATGAGCACCACACATAAACCCTGCTGGGACAGCTAGTCTCTAAGAGGACAAATTCTAATTTTGCGCTGAGTGGCTTAAATCCAGAGTCACTTTACTGAAATCAGCAGAGTTATTTTCGACCAGGACTGAAAAGAACGTATCTAAGGTCAGAATCTGAGTTGAACAATCCTCAGAAGCTGCAGAGACTAGATGGTATTTACTTGGAAAGCCAAGGCATATCTGAAGATATTCAGACTTGAGCTGCCTGACCTGACACAGCTGAAAGCAGTTCTAGTCCTCTAGCTCCTCTCTGGCAAGAGACTTACAGCTTCTCTGCTTATCAGCAAGGACATTGACCAGGTCACTCTCTCTCTGAGGACTCTTATGAGGACTTTCACAGGGTGCCTGGGATCATAAATTTTTCTGGTTATGGCAGTGGGACTGGTACAGGACACTCTGAGTACTGTGAGCAGTTTTGGGTGCCACAATATAAAAAAGACATCAAGCTTCAACATCCTCACCAAAGGGAAGAAGAAGAGCAGGAACCAATCTCTTCACTCTTGTGCCCAGCAAAAGAACTTGAGGAAACAGCATGAAGCTGAGTCAGAGGATTGGATATCAGATTGGATATCAGGAAAAGGTTTTTCATTCTGAGAGTGGTTGGGCAGTGAAAGAGGCTCCCCAGGGCAGTGGTCACAGCACCAAGCCTGACAGAGCTCAGGCACGGGGTGTGACTCTTGGGGTGTCCTGCACAGGACCAGGAGTTGGACTTTATGATCCTGATGGGCCTCTTCCAACTCAGCATGCTCTATGATTCTATGATTTTAGGTTCACTGATGGACAAATAGAGTCTTAGATACAGAGGAAAGGACTGAATATGGATGAATGAATAAATGGCAGAGGAATGGAAAGAACAGAAGAGAAACCAGTCTCTCCCACAATGACTTCAAAAAGCTCTATTTGACATAAATATAATGTTTCTGCCCCTCAATGCCCACTCCTCAAACAGCAACAAACAGCAGAGGGAAGAATTTTCAATTCTGCAATAATGTTCATGACAGACATTAATAAGAAGCCATGACCTGAGTTTTATGTCGACATTATTGTTCCTTGTCTGGTGTTTCTCCTTTTTTTAGGAAGGACTCTGTATTTTATTCAGCAGTGTTTGGGCAACTTCTAGGTCTTATCCCAGCTCTGTAGCTAGAAAACCTTACACAGTCATATTAACTCAAGAAAACATAACTTGGCTTCAAACTCTGTCCCTCCTCCTCACAGTGAATGGTCCCAGACTGCTTGAAAGGTAGGAAGTCAGTAATTAGAAATCCATCATACTTCTGTATATGCATTAAATTAATAGTTACATACACCCCCACACAATACATTCAATAATGTTTGATTGGAAGTTAAACTCCAGAACACTGATTTGATCTTGATAACATCAGTTGAAGCATATCTTCTCCAGTACCAATCACTCTGCCCTTTAAGTGTAGCCCTAAGAATCCAGAAATCCTCCATCAATCTTCAGCTCCACCACACCTTTACCACCTCAGAATAACAGTTTAATATACAAGGATCTGTTTTCTCATCTGTGATACTTATTCTCAAACTCCTGGGAGGTTTGTAAGCATGCCGGATGTGCAAGAGTCACTTAGTTTTTGTGCTGGTACAAAGGGGTTTGCAGGAGAAATTTGGCTGTTGGTCACACCTCATCTGGAAACTTCCAAACAGGGTGAGATTAGCTAAATTATGAGTTCAGAACTGGATGGCAAAGAGGTTTCCTTCTTGTGATTTGTTACACATCCTTCAAAGCTCTCTCCTATGTTATACTCACCTGTTTGCAGACTTCTCTGAAAAACTCACTAAGGGGAAAGTGACACAGCAAATCTGGTTGAATGACTTTATTTAAAGGCCCTTTGAAAACTCTATTACATGTTACAAACAGTCAGCAAAACAAAATTGCAGAAACTTTTTTTAAAGAAAACTCTATTACATGTTACAAACAGCAAAACAAAATTGCAGAAACTTTTTTTTAAAGCTTTTTGTTTCTCCATCATCAGGAACCCCTTTTTCTTGGCTATTCACCCTCTCTGGTTCAGGAAAGCCTGGGCTAAAATTTCACAGGAAGGAAAAAAACCAGCTCTTTTGGATGCAGTGGGGACAACCAGCCAGCCTTCTCAGCAGGTACTTCCTTGGTTACAAAATAAAAAAAGTATTTTAGGTGATCTTTAAGTAAAATGTTTTGAATTACCAGAAACTACCCTTAAAACATTTTTCAAAAATTATTAAAAACCAAATAATTGGCAAGGATTTGTTTTTTAGAAGTAATGCTCACCTTTTAATTCAAGTTTTCAGTGTAAGACTAACTAAAATCCTTCATTCAAGTAAAACTCATTCTTTCTCCTATTCTTGTCGTGGAATTTGGTTCAGGTTCTTAAATTATCACTGCAAATCCCTATTTAGGTAAATTAATATTTTTTTATTGTCTAAGAATACTCTTAATGGCTTAATTAAAAAAAAAAAAGTACTAAAAAAAGACTTGAATGGAAACAGGCTTCATTTGCACCTAGGTATAAGGTCTTTACATTTTGGCCCAGAGATTCAAAACAAAATGCTTGCAGCTTGGTTTTTAGATTTGTATCAAACACAACTGGCACATGTATCAGTACATGTTGTATCTTTATATATCAGGCCAACTTTTGTAGGCGTTCAAATAAGAACATTAATGTGTATTTGAAGCACGTATCTTAGAAACCTGTCTTCATTACTGTACTCAAGATCAATTCTCTAGAGTTTATGTAAAAACAAAAGAAGTTTTCTCTTCCATACCAGCTAGGAGAGAAAAATCAAAAAACATCAAAGACATTAAAGGAGAGGGGTGATTTGTGTCAATATTGGAAGGTCCAACAGGTAAAGAGTGAATTCCAACCCAGAGATCTAATATTCATCCTGTTTCAAAGGTGAAGATATAGGTCACTGAGTCTTGCTAAAAAAAAAAGTTATTTATTTTTAATAAAAAACATTCACTCACTGGCCTGTTAGCTTGGCAGCCACTGCTTAATGCTGTCATCTGGAACATGTGAGTTTGTGAATAAACTCAAGTTCCCAGGACCTAGGCTGGCAGAGGCTAAGTGCTTTTTGGAGATGCTGCATTTGAGTCCCTGGAGGAGGGAAAATTGCTTTAAAGCTCTTCAGGGATAGGAGATTCATGGGGTCTGGTTACAGTAGGCTCCCTTATGTCTCATTTGTGTGTGCCTTCCTGGCTGGGTGAAACGGTTTGAGTTGAGGAGACCATGAAGGGAAACAAGGGCAAGGAACTAGGGTTTTTTTCTGGACAGCAGAGTTTGGGGTCTAGATTCTGGGCTTTTTATGCCAGACTATGAAAGAGAAAGAATAGTTCTTAAAAGAGTGAAATTATTTAGGGCTACGAATAACTCTGGGACAACTGGCATCTTAATCCTGTGGGTGCTGTTATATTTGGAAACATTTCTCTGAACTGTGGGTCTTGTCTCTGTCTCAGACCACAGGTAGTGGAAAATTATTCTGTCATACTGTGACATTATCATTCATGACACAGATTTTAAGAAATGCAGCATTTTGAACGTTACTTTGTGTTGTGTGGTTCCCGTCCCTTAGAATCCCAATCAAGATTCACTACCTCGTTATGTTAGGGACTCCCTGGAGTCACTGGGTGGAAAGTGATTGGCTCAGAGTGAGCACAGGACTGATGTGAAACATTGCATTCAATTCAACCACATTGCATTGAACCTCTTTTCAATAAGCTGTGAAATTCTTGCTGGATACTTCTCCTGAATGGGACTTTGGTCCAATCACAAGAAACTCTCTGAAAAGAGAGGCTCTCTCTGCCTTTTTCTAGGTCATCCAGCTAATTGCATTAATTTTCAACTGTAGCCCTCTCTGTAAAGAGGCAGCAAAGACAGGGATTGTTTTTTGCCAGGATGATTTCCCAGTCTCTCTTTTGGAACACCCATCTGGACTCCAGTTTGTATTCTCAGTGCCATTTTCCTGGGCACCTTACCTATTCCCGCTGTTGGGTTTCTGTGGCAGTGAAAATTTCTGGCATGACTCTCATAATGTTAACATTAAACCCATCAGTTGTACTTGAGGCAACCCACACATCTTCCTTTCTGATGCTAATTTGGTTTCCTCCCTGGAAGTCTAAAATATCAAAGCTAATCCTTTGCAGCATTTCTTTAGAACAGCCATTCTAAAATGGGGCTGGACACCATTTCTTTCCAAGTTCTAGTGCTGATGTTCCAAGTCACTCATTATCTCTCTTCCTCCCTGCCCCCCTCCCCCTCAGCCACTCGGTGGACAAATGGAGTCTTTATAAGAGAATAAAAGAATCCAAATATCCTTTGGTGCCAGCTATAAAAATTAAAATCAAGTTCAATCCAGACATTTCCCTTCCTATCACATTCAAAGCCTCCCTTCCTTAAGGATCTGCTCTTGTGCTCACTGTTTCTATGCCTGTAACCCACAATTACAGCCTCGGAACTCAGACTGCTCGAGAGAAGTGAATCCAGAAGGGACATCTTGCCTGAAATTCAGTAGCACTGAGGTCAGCGGCTTTGGGTCTTAACGGAATATCTCAAAACCATTTTGGCTATTTAGTGGCAGGAGCTGAGTTTCCGAGGTGGGTGAGAGAAGTAAAACACTTTCCTGTGAAAGCCAGCCTCTGAGGCAGGAGGCAGGAGACAGGCTGAGTGGTTTGCAGCATTGTGCTGTGGGATTTGGTTGGGTTACCCGGAAGGAACTGGCCTCAAAACTGGCCCAATGCATCTTGCAGAAAGATTTCGCCACTAACACTTTGCAGAATTACATCTACCAATTATTGGCTGGTATTTCCTAGCAGAAGTAATTTGTACTTGTTTCTTCCCTTTTTAAAAAAAGGAAAAACCACCACCAGCCTTTCTAAGGGAACATCAGAGAGCTTAACCAATAAAGCATTTTCTTTCCTTCAGGGGAAAAAAGCATCCTTCTATTTCATATAGATTTTACATGCATTGCAACACCCTTTTAACTTTTCCAGGCTTAGATTACAGTGCCTCCAGTCCTGGCATTAAAGCTGATTTACACCCCATAGTAAAGTAAAACACTGTCAGATTAAGAGCTTTGAAGGCCTTGGCTTCATGGAGGTTAATGGAGTGCATCCCGTTAATGTCAGCTCAAGGATGGCTCAAGGGAAAATGGAATAATATTAAAACAAAGCAAATTACAGGAAAACTGACATTTGGTAGTTTCATGAGGCTTATTCTTGGGACAAACATCAGAATGTGCCCTTTGCCATATATGTTATGCACTCCTCAATTTGTTCTGAGATGACTAACTCTATATTCTGACATAAAAGGAGATTAAGCCTCCATGTAAATGTTCTATTCAAATACTCACTCAAATACCCATAGTAACTGCAGTTCTGGAGGCTCACTGAGGACTTCTTATAGTCAATAAGATGACTTTCTGAGAAAGATTCTGAGAAAGCCTTTATTAGTCTCTTACCTCCTATAATATGTGCAGCCACCTTACAGCTGAAGAAATTATGTCACTGGAGGGTGACATCTCCAGATTTGATGAAAAATTCCATTTGAGTTGTTGGAGAAGAGACAAAAGGAGAAGATATTGTGACCACAGGACCTCTTCTTTGAACATGGCCTTTCCATGGAAGTAGTTTGCCTGTTTCCACTGCCAGGCAGCAGACATATTACAGTCCCCAGACAAGACCTACATATGCTGTAAAACACGGATTCTAAAGTATAAAGGCAGGACAGCTCTCTCCTTGTTTATGTTGTGTCCTGTCCCTCGTTCCTCTCCCTGTGCATTTAGCTTTGATGTCACTCTCCAGTGATGCCATTTCTTGAATTGTGAGGTGACTGACAGGGGAAAGCTGAGAATGCCCATTTTGATCAAAACTTCCAAACCCACTGAGCAGTTAAAGAGTTAGCAAACCTGGCTACCCTCTTCCTCCTCAGATTCCCTAAGAGTTGTCACAAGAAATTACCAAATTATTCAGATATTTTTCAGTACCTGTCTTTTGGTACTTTTGCTGCTCAAACAGGCTTGAAAGCAGAGTCTAGGTAGAAGATATGTCTGCCTGTTCTTCTATCCGTTCTTCCAGTATACTTTTCTTTTTTATTTTTAAGGAGGCAAGTTTGTAAATGACAAGTTCATATCAGTTTTATAGCTCAGCTGATTCTAGTGCATCCATGCTGTAGCCTCTGCTTTTATCTGTAAATTTCTTGTGTCTTCAACAGTTTGTGATAACCTTGCTACTCAATGGGACTAAAGTCCGCCTTATGTTGCCTTGTCCCTATTATTTCTTCACCAAGGACACTGAATGGATTCAGGAACTGGGCATTGGCAGGTCCTGTTCCTTAAGCACAGATTACATTCTTTTGCCATATCTAAGGAGCAGTGTTATGAGCAGGAAGATTGTAAAATTAAGTAGTGTAAAGGAGGAGAATTCGATGCATTTCCCACAAAGCCTCAGCAGATGGTGGGAGTCAGATTGATCTGAATGCATCCAAGTGATTGTTAGTTTATTTTCCAAGACTGTCCTTTTAATTTTCACTTTTTAGAGAGTGAGTTGGATTTATCTGGAGTCTCTCTTTCTCTCATAGATGAGCCACAGCCAGGTATTTTTATGCATACACTTTGATATTAATCAGCAATTTCCCTTTGATTCACTCCTTTTCTCTTTGCTTCTCATTAAATGGTCCAGCAAATGACTTTGTGTTCAGTCCTGTGCTTATCCAATCCTATAAGCTTTGGCATTTTTTTACCTGTTGAAAGGACAAAACCTGTTTCAGGCTGGAAACTAGTAAATTTGGAGAGAGCCTTACAAAGAGCAAATTTAAAATGAATCATGTGGCCAAGCTGCCCAATCAGAACAGATAAAAATCCCCGGCAACAAATTGCCCATGAACAGAGAAAGGAAAAGGACTATTTATTTCAATGACTTCACAGCTGGACTCACACAATATATACATTTGAAAGCAAAAAATGAAATCCAAGTCATCCAAGAAAGAACCTGCTATGAATCATTGACAAAGAAATGTATTTGCAACAAGGAGTCTCAAATAGCAAAATTCTTGCATGAGGCAGCATGTTTCAGGTTCAAGTCTTACATGGGACCAAAGCTTCTGAATAGACCCTTAATGAAAAATGCAGAAAAAAACCTGCCATACCTTCAGCTGCTGTATATTTTTTGGGCAAGATGTAGGTATTAAATCTCTCCTTTCCCTGATGTGTTTGGTGATTTTTTTGCAATGTTGAGAGTTTTGCAAAATGGATGTCCTTTTCATGTCTTGGGGAATGTCTGGGGAAAAGTGACCAATGCAGTACAAGCAGAGCAAGAAGAATGACTAAAATCCTGTACATAGCTCTGAACACATAATCTAGGCTAAGTCACAGACCTGGCTTGCCAAATGGGCATGAATGAAAACCAACTTCTCTTCCTGCTGGCAGCAAGCTTGGAGGAAAGATGATCTGTTTAAGTCTAGTCTCTTTCCTTGAGCAGTCCCTTGTTCAAAATTAAAATTAAAATAATACCAGTGTGCCAATATGTTTACTGAAAAGCCCTGCGTGGCGTAAGCACAGCACAGTCTAGGTGACTCTGCCAGAGAATCTGCAAGGAAGCCACAACAGAGTTTTCCAACACCATACACTGCCCGCATGCTCCTCCTAGAGCCTCTGGCCCTATGGACCCAAAAACTTCCAGTTTAGATTTCAACCGAAGACATTTCTCCCATGAAAGCAAACTGTGCAGCAAATCAAAACCATTTTCTCTGTGGCTGGGGCAACATCTTGACAGAAGGACGGGATAGAGGCCAAATCTTATTTCAGGTCCATTTCTAAAATCTGATGGTCACTCTGAAGCCCAGTATACTTTTTGTTCTGCATTGGGAAATTTTTTCCCCAGCAGCTTAGAGGACTTTTCTGGGAATGAGAGGGCATTGGGGTGGAATGCTGCAGCTTTAATGACAAGTTACCCAGGCTTTCTTTGTTAGTGTGATATATTTGCATGTCTACACAATATTTGCCATACTCTTCCATGAGGCACTGAAACCAGGCTTCCAAATGCTGAGTAAATCTGTTTTCCTTTTACATGCCCAGTTTAATCTATTGAATCAGCACTGGCTACATAAAGACATAAATCTTCCCATGGAACAGTACAAAGCAATCAGCATCAATTTGTAATTTCTGATGGCTGAGCTGCAACTGCCAGGTGGCCAAAAGTTAGTGCACTTCATCTTTTCCTTAGGTTTCACATAATAAAATGAATAATTGAGGTAATCAATTTGGGAAAAAAAAAAAAAAAGCTGCACCTGTTTTGCTCACAGCAGAATTTGGAGAGTAGAATCTACTGGTTAGAGAGTACAACATCCTGGTTGGTAAGAGGCCTTGATTGATTTCATGGGGAATGCAAACATGTTGAATGTTCAACCATCTCTCCAGAGCTGCGCTGTCATTTGTCACTGCAGATCTGCAGAAAGGCCTCTTTCTGGAGGTTTCAGCTCCACCAACTGGGGAGTGTGACAAGAAATCATGGGAAGAATCAAGTGTGATCCTTTCTAGTCCCAGCCTTCTAACTCAGCATAGAGCTATTTTTAGCTACTACAAACATTTGCTTTATCAGAGAGTAAGATTTGAAGAATTTAGGATGTTCAAGAGAAGAAATGTTTCTAAAACAAGCAAAAAAGCACTCTTGAAGTAGTCTGGATTATCTCCATCCCTCTCCTATTTAATTTCTTCCTATAAGAAAACACACCAAAGGGAACAAGCCTGTATTGGGAGTGGCTTCCTCATGGTTTTCAGACAGTGGCTGTGGGTAACCATTAGCTTGAAAGAGGAGCCCATGGGTAATATGCTGTGGAAGTAACCCAGGATGGATGTGAGAGCATTTCAGAGAGTCCTCTTCCATGCTGCCTGGCAAACTTGACAAGCTGGAGCCAGCCCTAGAGTAGGCTCGGGTCTTTAATTACTCCAGGGAAGTTCACACTAGTAAGGGAACAGGAGGGATGGGGACGGGCATGAACCTCATACATCAGCCAAATCCCGCTACCTTTGGATGTACATTGCTATCTGCCCTGGGAACTGAAGGAGCAACTGGCAGAGGTAGTATGTTGTTATTGTACAAGAACAGATGGTTAAAGGGAGATGTGATACATATATGTCTCTGATAGCCAGAAAAAATATATGGATACTCAAAATCCTGGCTCCCCTTCCTGCTTCTGGGAGGAAATGTGGCTTAAGACAGTACACTCAACACAACTGATCACTTAGATTTAGTGTGCAATATTTCTAAAAGGCATATTCTCTTAAAAGGGATCCTAATTTTGTACACATCTTTTTAAAAACCTTTCCACAATCTTAATTTTAAAATGTCTAAATGGTCTCTATCTGTCTCCACAGGCAATGATATTGGGCTGACTTACATGGAAAACTGAAAAAATGAGAAGTTGAGACTAACAACCATGGCCTTCCATGAGGTTGGCAGCTCACTGCATTTTTTTATAGCTCAGCAAGCAAATACTGCTGTGACCACCTATACTGCTGGGGTGTTTTGTGGTTATGCCCTTCTGTTAGGAATTCAACTCATCTGCCTGCCATGTAAAAAGTTCATAGTACAGACTGGCACTTTTCAGAAGGGCAGAGACTTTGGTGTCTGGACAACATGCACATTGCCGTGTCCATGGGTTTAAACTCAATTTAACAGCACCTCCTTTCCCAGTTCATTCCCTCTCAGGTTTCCTCTTGAAAGCCTTAAGAATTTAGACTGTTTCAAGAAAAACAGTTAGGGAAAAAATGTCTGGTCTAGAAGAGTAATTTATTTTCCTCCATCTCCTTTTTCAGAAATGGCCAGACTGTTAAAACATTAATTACCAAGAAAAAATACCCCACCAAAAAAAATTCCCCCCCAATTCAAAAAATGCCAGCCTGAGGCAGAGCATGAACATGGAAAGTTTCAGTCCAAATAATTAAAATTTGACAAAGCTATAAATCCATGAAGAGAAGAACTTCCACTGGAGACCGTTAAGAAAGGTTTAATTCCCATAATGTTATTCTCAATGTTAATTACATAATGCATTAATGAATGGGTAGGGGTTGTTATTCACAGAGGTGGATTTGGCTTACTGCCCCTTAGGAATTCACTCTCTCATAGCAGCTGCTGGAAGAAATGTTATCTGCTGGGCAGACACTGCTGTGTTGTTTGGAACTGCCAGAAAGGAGTAAGATCCCATGTAAGGTTATGAACCCCTTTTCACCTTGTGTTATGCATCATCAATCTTTAAAAATGATGTTCCTGTTCACATTGAAGCAAATACCACACTGCCATAAAAGTCTCTTAAAAAAGTATAATAAAATCATGAAACCAGTTATAAAAGTAGTGAACAGAGAAGATGTTTCATTGTAATAAGCTCAAATGAGAGATAATGATCTAAATATCTCCACATTTTAGGAAAATGTGCACCTGGAATCTACCCAGAACTTTCACAATGGGCTGAACCAGCTCCTTCAGACTCTGGGAAAGTTCAGACCCACGTTCCCACTCTCTGGCTCGGAACCATCTCAGCTTTGATCTTGTGTGTATTTCATCAAGTTGCACACCACTGCTCTCCTATTGTGGCTCAAGTCAATTGCGTCATTTAAGAAAAGTGCTGCAGAAGGTGTGGGGAAAAAAGGTGTGTGGGACCATTTTTGTTCCCTGCTCACCACACACACACACACAAAGTAATAAAAAAGAAAAGAAAGAGAGAGAAGGAGGAGATGGGACATGATACCTTGTCAGCCATTTTCCCTAAGATGTGCTACTGCAAGGGTGAAGTGCTGCCATCATGAGATTTATTGACTTTCAGTGAGAAGTTATGGGCATGAAGAGGGAATTTCCCCACGAAATTTTGTGGTTTAGTGTTATGCAGGAAGTAAGACCCTATGTGTTCTAATGGTCAATGAGAGCTTTAAAGACATTTCAGTATGCCCACAAGACACATTCACAGAAGTTTCACTGAGCAGTCAACTACAACTTACATCCCAGCAGATGGATACTTTCCATTGGCATCACAGCTGCTTGGGCACAACTCAAGACTGGGCTCCTGGTTCCTGTCTCAGACTGGAACCAGCCTGAGTCTGTGATGATGTTTCCAACAACATATTTGTTTGGTTCTCTCCATGAGCTCAGCCTGAATCCTAACTGATTTGGAAAAATGAGACAGAGAAAATGGTCCAGCTTGGGAGTGTCTCCTAAGGGCTGATATGACACATAGAAACAGGAGTTTACTTGCCTGGAGGAGCACTGGCACTATAAGGGATCTTTGAGCAAATTTGCCTTCTGTCTGTTCAGGGCACCAAGATTATGTTCCACACAGTTCTAGTCACAGCCTCTTAATTGCCCAGTTAACCTGGGCTTAATCCTACCACAGAAATGAAAAAAACCTATTGCATCTACTACATTCTTTAACTCAAATATTTTACCAAAGAAGTGGCTTTTAGTTCCAGTTCCCCAGTTTACAATGTCAATTAAGAAACGTTCTGTGCCATTGTTTTCAACAGTCACCAGAAGAGATGGAATCTTCACTGGTGAGCACAGAAAAAATGGAACAGATATATCTGCCCCACACCCCTGCTCCTGCAAATGCTCACTAATCTCTAAGGAGCTTGTGGAGATATGAAGGGAAGTGCCACAGAGAGCAGGAAACCTCCTCCTCCTCCACCTTAATCCCATCACAGAGCAGTAACTGAAGGCAGTACACTCCCTGAGCTGTGATTTCTAAGGAAGGTAGCCCTACATCCATAGTATAACCTGGCTCTAATGACTCCTTGGTAAAAAAGCAACAGGAGTTTCTGAGTGGTAAACAGTATTAATCACCATTTCCCATCGGTGCAGCCTATTATGAAGCGATTACAGACTGTTTACAAGGAGGGAGGGAGAGAGGGTGTCATGGGGGTGGTATTTGCTTTGGCAACCATTCATTTCCCAAAATCCCTGGGAACCATATTCCTGGTTTAATTACATGGAAATCTCTGAGGTCAAAGGACTGAGACAAAGTATAATTTCTTTCTCACTTCCTTCTGTCACAACCTCCTTTCTCTGCCTCTGTCAGCCAGGGGCAGAAAGTGACTTTGCCTGCAAACATCTTTAACCATCTGTCAGAAGGTGGTTGCTGTCTACTGAGGGCACCCTGTGGCGTGTGAGGAATTTGGATCAGCATTTGGTTTACTCAAGTCCATCTAAACCTCCTGGTTTTCGGCATAATCTTGTGTTGCTGCTGTCACTTCTCTATTCCTAAATGCAAACATTGCCAGGCAGTTTCTTTGTAGAATAAAACGCCTACAAACAATGCAGGTAGGTTGTGTCATGCCTGGCAAAGTTCCAACAGCTAACCCAAGGCCTACTCATATTCCAGGAACTTTTCTCAAATAAAATTAACTTTCGCTGAGGTGGACTTCTATCATCAGGGATCAGAGCAAATTAATGATTAGAAATAAAGAGAACCAGAGAGATTACTAATCCATTTTACCATTCTTTGGAATTTCTGGGTTGCTGCAATACTGAGTCAAATTGATTTCCCGCCCTTCCCAGCCCCACATACATTTTCCTTGTTGCAAATATCGTAACTCTATAGTTAAAAAAATACAAAAATAAAAGCACTAAATTTCATTTTTCCTTCTCCAAATATGAAATATAACAGATTGGTATTTGTGATGATATTTGCCACTTTTACAGAGATTTGGAAGTAGCAGTTCTTATAAGTGCTTGTAGGCAACTTGGTATAACTATGACTCTCTAGGTAGACTGTCCCACTGTGGCACAAGGATGTATTCAGAGTAAGAAACCATTCACTATGCAGAAGCTGTCGTACTAGATATTCTGGGGAAATAAAAGGGAAAAAAGAGACAAAAATGCTATTTTAATCTCACAGAAGGACAAACAAGACAGGGATGGCGTATAAGATGTCTGAGACAGAGTTTAAATACCACAGTTTAAAACTCATAAAATACAGGAAAAGGCATGATTCACACATACACTCTTCCTCTGAGATCTCCTGCTGACAGCAGGAGCTGAAGATAGTCAGCACGTTGCAGGATTTAGCTCTTCCAGCAAAGTAAAGGGGATTGAAACTGAAATCTGTAATACATGTTCTACCACTGCAAGGAAAAGCGCTGAGAGAAGTGCAGTGCTGTGCTAATTGCAGGTCTTGCGGAGAGCACCTCATCTGCAGAGGAAAAAAAGCATGATTGTGAATAGGTGCAGTGTGCAACATCAGGAACAATTAACTGCAGATGAAAGATTTAATGGATTTTCAAAGTTTCCATCACTCAGGCATAGGGAGGGGCTTTTTTAACATAAACCAGTGACAAATTGCTGGAGAAAACAGAGCCAAAGGAATGGTTTCGTTTTGACATCAGGAGTTAATAGACCCAGCATAATCACACACTTTGGTTATATTTATCTAATATAATTCACTGAGAAAAATTCTTTAGTCAAAATAGCAGGTTTCCAGAGTCAGTCAGGGAGTCTGTTAAATAAATACCACGTTTTGAGGGGAAATATATCAAAAGGAAGTTTCACTTTTCTCAAGCAAAAGGTCTGAGCCCCGGCATTTTTCTCTCTGCTGTTCAATTCCACAAACATCTGAATTAAGGCAATCTGCTTGCTACCAAAAACTCCCAATGAAACCAGAAAATGAGGGAGTATCCCCTAAAGAAAATACTGGTTGCTCAGACAAGGCACTGCACAAAAATCTTCCCCTTGCATGGCCACCTTCTGATTTTCTGCTCAGGGGAAAATTTCAATGCCAAATTACTGAATTTAGCAGTTGTCTTCACTGCAGCTAGACCAAACCAGGGATATGAAAAACTTTAAAAGATAAAATGGCTTAGTTAAGAAAGAGGGTGCTTCAGACATTATTCTGGAAAAGTAAATTTTTGTGCCCAAACGATCAGCTCCCATCATGTCTGCCTGAGTCAAACAAGATATTTTGCAGGCAACTTGAACAGGTTCTGGCAGAATGATTGGAGGGGCTCTAAGAAACATGGTATAACATTCATTCTTGCTCTCAGGCACCTGAGCTGGCACGAATATCTCATTTCTGCACCAGGTGCATATGCCAGCTCCAACACAGCCTCTTTTCAATCAGGCACTCTTTGAGATAAACTTATCTCCAAGAATTACTACCAAAAGATACAAAAAAAAGAAAAAGTTGTTAATTTAGGAGAGCACTATTCTGAGAGCATTTTTAGTGGTTGGTTGCTTTCCACTACTTACTCCACTGAAGGGGGCTCATTGCTATTTCATCAGTCCCTGTGCTACCAGCAGCTGAAAGGCACATCCAAAGATACAAACACTCCTTGTGGCTGCTGTTTCTCTTATTCCTTTGGTAAACCTCAGCTTATGACCAACTTCAAAGATGGGATTTAGGGTTCTGGTATCTTTAGTTTGGCCATTCTTGTGTTTTTTATGAATAATAAGTTCTTGTTGAATATGGCAGTGAAGGAAAGTGATCTAGGGCTACATTCAAAGAGTATTTCCAGTTGACATGTTTTTACACTGGTATTCCCTGAAACATGTATCTTCCACCTTGAACCCAGGGGAAGTGCCTAAAAGTTTGGACCATTTTTTTTCCCGCTGGTAATAAATAAAGTCACTTGCACAGAGCCTGTTCTAGGAACAAGGCAAGTGTAAACAGAGCAGGCGATTATTTCCAATGGTTGCTTAGATTTTGTGCAAAACAGAACACAGGGATAGGGTTTTTAAAGAGATTAGAAAAGAGGTATCATGAGAGGTTTTGAAGGAAGACAAATTGAGTGGGGAAGAGTGCTATCTGGGAGACTGACAAGGATACCAGAGGGGAATGGAAAACAAGAGAGCTGGCCAAATCCAGGAACAAAGAGAGTGTGCAACTGATGGTCCAAGGACTTTCTTAAGAGACAGCCAAGGTCAGGGAGACCTGGAACAAAGGGACCCAGGGAAGACCCCTCCAAAGTGCTGACAAGGAGGGAGAGAGGTCAGTAAATGGAGACACTGCTGGGAGCCTTGCTTTGGACGCTGAAGTGAGGATCCAGATGATGTCTAGGTTATTTGAAGAGATGGAAGAAAACTGTTCTGAAGGGAAACAGTGAAAGAGGTCTCTTTCACACAAAAGAAACAAATGGTTTTTCCAGAGCAGCTCCTTGAAAATCCTGCCTTTTAGGAATATCTGCAATGAAATTTTTCTCTCTCCTGGACTCCTACAAAGTGTGTTCTGCCTAGGAAGCTCTCTGCAAAGCAGCTGTGTCTCTTTACTTTCACACATTCTGTGGTTCTGTTTGCCAATACACAGCTGAGGCAAAGACTGAGGACAGGGCTTATCCCTCAGCCTCAGGTGGGTATTAATCACTCTTCCTTGGCCAGCTTGGTGCCAATGGCAGATAAGCACAACACATTTATCTGTGCTCAGAGGGACTGTTGGATATGACACTAATCTCTTTTGATTTAAAGTTCTTTACACTGTGGAGGAGGTGAATGCATTTTGTCAAAACTAAGAAACACTCTGCAGACTGGAGAAAACACTGGAGCATCTTAAATCAGGCAAAACATCCAAAACCTCCAGAGAGCTTGAAGTGTTTTCCTGAGCCCTTTCCCATAATTTTTCTAATTGTTAATTCCATTCCCCTACCTGGATATCTCTGAGCTACTGCCCCTTCCTAATGTCCACTCTTCTAGAGAAAGACTCTTGGGGTTTTTGCACAATTCCTACAGAAACTAAGCTGAGGGAATACCTTCAGGTATTGCAATAAGTTCTGCCCATCATCTTAGTCAATACACATTTCCTTTGGCAAAAAACTGATAGTCTTTCCTCCTTTCCACTTACTTATCTCCATGGGTTTATTATAACCAAGGGACTGAAACATACTTTTCAACCTCTACTTAATTTTGCACTTGATGTGATCCTGCTTGAGAGCTCATTGCATCAGTAAACACTTGAAAGCCAAGAAGTCTTGATCCAGACTAGGTCTATGGCTCTTTTTTGTTTATGGTGGAGATCTATGTGGTGTGCAAAGGGTTACCTGGAGAGACGTCTTCTGGCTGACACAGCCTCCTCCGTCAGTAAATGCTGCAGAGGGTTAAATATGTAATAAACCCAGTGGGGAAGGAGAAGAGAAGAGAGGGCTAGCCAAGCTGTTCCTTGTGCAGTGGTGCCAAACTGGTTATTTATAGCATCCTGGACCAGCGTCTGCCATTTTCCCTTTTCTCACTCCCTGTGAGGTGAGAGGCATTTTCACTTTCCCCTGCTCCCTCTCTCACAATTTTGGCAGCTCCTCTCCTTGAACTTGACCGAACGCAGCCAACCTCAACACAGCTGTTTGATAAACAGAAACAGGGGCAGCAGGCCGGGCTTTGAAGAGGCTTTTGCAGAGCAATAACTGAAGGTTTGAATAATGGTGCACAGTTGGCTGAAGGCTCCTCTCATTTGGAAGGACATCAGGCACAAGCAAGAGTTCGTCAACTAATTAACAAAAATGGAGAGGAGAAAGATGCCAAGACAAACCGGGGCTTTTGAAATGGTGCTCACTTTGTGGCCTCTCTTGCAAACATTCAGTTATACACATGCACATGCACACACAGCAAAGGAGTCGCCTCATACATGTGCTTAAGCAAGTTTGGTATCCTGCTGAGACCTTGGAGAAAGCTCTTGACAGATGCAGGCAGAAGAGGAAACATGACACAGGTGATAAAAATTGTTTTTTACCCAGAAATCAGAACATTTCCCCCTCGTTTCTTCTTTCTCATTTTGTTTCCGTACATACAGCTTACAGGTGCAAAATGGGGTAACAGTATAAGAGAAAATAAAATTAATGAACACTCAAAGTTGGGGGAAAGTGAAAACCGTAGAAAACTATCTACTGTTATTTGCAAACCCATTGGAAATACAAAACACTGCCAAGAAATTTGCCAACCTAACTGTGCATGCACAAGTTCCCGTCCTCTTATGTGGCAAGTGTTCTAGAAAAAGAAACTCCTTCCAATGCAATGGGCAGAGGGAAGAATTCTTATATTTTTAAAATATGTTTCTTTCTTTACTTGGGCTTTTAGACTTTCAGGATTTTAGACTTTCAGGATTGCATGAGGATGTGAAAAAGTTTTAAGAAAGGCTGTTGCTCTCAAAATGTGTCAATATCTGCATCTTAATGCTTCTGGGACACCTAAAGCAGAGGTCAGTTCTAGTTTGTTAAATTGGCCGTTTGTGGTAGGGTCAGCCTTGGACATCTGGTAGTAAAGAAGTTTCATCCTTGCTTATTTAGACATCATCCCTTCAAGGAGAAAAATATCTGATGAAACGCAAAGCTCATGTTAAGACATATCACTCCCAAAGCTTATGTTAAGCCCTATCACCCTAATGAATGCTTGTTCCTACTCTTGTACATTGCCCAGTCATGTTTTCACTATCTCTGGAAGTGGATTTCCATTCTTCCCTTTATAGTGTTTCCCACTGATCCGGGAACCCCATACCAGAAGATTTGTCAGACTGGTTTTTCCCTGACCACCTGTAATTTTTTCACTGGAGGTAAGGAATGAAGTAATGAAGGATCATCCCATGACTATATTTTTTCGTCAGCTTCTACCACAGGCAGAACTTTGAGGTTCCACAAGCAGCTAGAACAATTGCCTTCTGTGAACTCAACAGGGGAGTTTGCACAAGGTGTTTCTGAAGCTTAAAAATAGTTTCTAAATTTCAGTGTCAGTGTGTGCCTGTGGCAATAGGTTAATACGAGTGCCAAAGAGAGAAGGCCTGCCTTTCTTTCCCAGGCTGATGCAGTACGGTCATACACAGTCCCCACTTTCCACCTACACAGACCCGGCCTGGAGTTCTGGCTCCATCACCTGATCAGCCCTAGCCCCTTTGAAGGCCTTTATTTCTGCTCTCACACTGGGTCATGCCAGGTCTGTAAGGCACTGTCTACAACGCAAACATTTTACTTGGGACTCAGGCTCCTCTCTGTATCGTGCTAAGTGCCTCCCTAGATGAGGAAGCACAGAAACATGCTAGTGCACAGTAGGACCTGGGATCAGACCCTGCACGGATGAGAGCTTTGTGGCTATGCTTTCATTTGCTCCAAGCAGTGATATTTAAAGATGAGATCAAACCTTGAAAATGTTTGGGACCAAATGGGATTATGGGAGACTTGCTCAGGCACTGTTTGAACTGGCAGGGAAAATGTAGCATCCACCATCTGCACCAGTGGCATGGTGCCAGGAAAGGGGGGTTTTTTGGGTGGTACTTAAGAGAAAGACAAAGTTTTACCCCCTTCCAGGCCTCAGCATTGGATGTGGACACAGGCTGTGCTGACAGAAGGCAGCTTTTACTGGCACAACAGGTCATGCAGCCCAAACCTAACACTGGCAGAAAAGATCTGAAACAGTGCCAGCAACAAAGGCGGTTTTTTGGACAGTCATCTCAAAGGAAGGGAACTGGAGACCAGCGATTTGCTGAGCAGCCCTCAGATGCTAATCACTTTCAGCACCTCTAGGTATGAACTGGATTTAGCCTGGCAGTTTCTGAAGTAAAGCAATCCAAAACCCATTACCTCCTCTCTTCCTAGGCCCACCCATAAAGGTCAGCTTGAGGAGCAACCCCATGTGAGAGATCAATGTCATGACATGCAAGAAGGGGCTGCCATTTCAGACTCACAGTAAGTCTGACAGTGCCATGTTCTTAGATTGTCTCCTCAGATTTGAGGGCGGACTAGCAAAAGAGGTTATCTAGGGGCTTTCCCTGTTTCCAAGATTTATCCTGAGGACAAATTGTTTTATCCACAAGACTCTTGTCTGTGAAAACAAGCAAAACTAATGTGTAATTTCTCTCTCTTCTGTCTCCTCGATCCATCACTCACTGTAGTAGTATAGCAAATGTCTTTTCAGGGACTAGAAAAACCATTGGTGCAAATTTTGGGACTGCTTTTATAAGCAATGTTCCCTTTCAGAGCAGGTGCCATACAGCGAAGAATTTTAAATGTGTTTTCTTCTTTCTCTTGGCACAAGGAAAATTTGACTCCAGGCACCTACAGAGGTCTTGAGCTGCTTTCTTTGCAGTGCATAAAATAACAATCCTTTCAAAATTTCTTTTCAAGCTGTGCAAGACCTACTGCAAGATCCAGCTCCATTGTTGAACCAGGGGGAATTATAATAAATAAACAAGGCAGTTGGGAAATTTGGCTGAAGAGAGGGAATTCATGAGCACAAGTATTGGTTAGAGCTCCTATAACTTCTGAAATGCGCCGCTGGCCTTTGAATCCTCGCAGCAGGGAAGCAAAGGTAGGTAGACAAGTGGAGTATACTTCTTTAGAAAGGTATCTTAGAGAACCTACAGGTGATGGTCATCTGTGAAAGACAAGTGTAAAAACCTTCACCTGTCCCTAAGTTGTGAGCTGAATGTATGGAATTCAGCACTGTCGAGGGACCAGTCCAAGTGCGGTTCTCTGTTCATGTGCACTGACAAATAGAAATAAGAGTCATAAAGCCATGAAAACACAATGAAGAGACTCAGTCTCCATGTGTGATGTAGTAGCTGCAAGGCAGTGAGATCTCTGAGCCTCTCACCTTCAAAGAGTTTTGGGACTAACACGGCGCAGCTTCTGCAAAGTCACAAGGTTTGACAAACAGCTGAAATCACACCTGTATTTGTGTCCTTTGCCATGGCTGGGATGGATGTCCTGGAGGCAGAGATTCTAACGTGACTCTGCCAGCCTATGGGCAGCTCAGGAGCCTGCTGAGGAACATGACAGGGATGCATCATCTTGTTCTGTCCCAATGGCGTGACAGGTTCATATGAAGAGGACAGGCTATAAAATGCTGCTATTGTAGGTAAGGAACACCAAAAATTTATGCCCACCATTGTTTCTGGAGCCTTAAGCTTCAAGATAAAATTATTTGGCATTTCTCTGCCTCCATGAAGGTTATCTAAAACTGCCAAGTGGTAAAGTAACCATTTGCTGAGGACTGGAAGCATTTGCTGAATGCTGACTCATGGCTTCAGTCCCCTGTTGACAAACACACAACTCTGATTCCTGCTGTGTGAGATGAAAGGAGCAGAGAGATTTACACTGTGGCTACTTCTTTGACAGAGTCAACTAAATATTTGACTGAGTCAACTAAATAATCTAGTACATCTGTGTCTTCTCCTGTGGATACGCCTAAATCATATTAATAAACCATTATTTTTTGAGTAATCAAAACCAGCTAGCGTCTTCTGTCCCTCACTGACCTCTGCATGAACACTGATTCCAAATATATGCCCAAATCTCATATAACAAACATGACCAGGCAGTCTTTTGATGTCATTCCTGGTTTATGCAGAACACAGCACTACAGCAATCCATTTCTAACCAGTCTGCATATGACCTATATGCTTTACCTCTATTGCTAATTGTTCTTTGAAACGACCATGCATGTGTGCATGCAACAAAAAAATCAGGGGGCAGTGACAGAAATGTTTTTGCAGTCCTGGCCCAAGGGATCTGATAGATTTTTTTTTTTGTTGTTGTTAATTTGTGATTTCAAAATGAAAGTACCCCAAACCCCAATAACTGGAACAGAAAATATCCTATGTTATGGGCAACTTCTCCAGTCATCTGGAGACACATGCAGCAAACCATTGAAACTCATGGAGTGGATGATGGAACAAAATGACTCACTTTTGGGCTTTGACTAGTCTAGCAGAGATAATGTCATTATTCAAACACGACCAGCACTCCTGTCTAGCAGACGAAGCCTGCGGCATTGGAGTCAGAAGGGCTGGGTTGCTCTCCCAGTTCTGGTGTTGGCTTGCTGCTGGATTCTGGACAAGTCCTTCTTCTCCATTTGGAAAGAAAAGGAAAAAGGAAAATAATAGCATGGGTATGGAGAGTTTGGAAATCATATAAAGTAAGAGGAGCTGAGTGTAACTGCTACAAAGCAGTGTCTATGGAAGCACTGTGGTATGTTTGCATGGGCCCAGGCCCATGCGCGTGGGCACGGACACAGGCTGACTGCCAGGGAAGGAACTTGCTCATTGCCTTAAATTGGGCCCAAGCTCTTGTCCACGTGCATCTGCACAAGTGGGAATTATACATGATGCCTTAGGCTACAGTCCATCCCATCAAGAGTTATTCCAAGTTTAGCTTGTCCTAAACCCAAGCACAGGCATTTTAAATCTGAGCTGCAGCCAACAGGGTGATGGTGCTATAAGCTATAGGGTGCTTAATTCTGTTCCCAAACTGCTCTTCACCCTGTGGTGTGGACTAAATTCCTTAGAGACTATTGTCTCAGAACTGCAGGGGACTCCCTCTCACTGATGGGTTGAGGAAATTGCAGAGCACAAGGGGGGAGTGTGTGCTTGGTGGGGGAGCAGCCAAGCGACTCTAGCCAGCCTGGCACTTCCTGCAGGTCAGCATGGAGAATTTGACTGCAATGTGGGCTGGAGACCCACCAGTTGGGCTGTCAGTGGTCAGAAGGATCTGTGCATGGTGTCAGCCACCCTGCTCCACCATGGGGCTGCTGGCCACAGAAACAGCCAGCCGTAGGCAGGGTCATCCAACTGGCTGTTCATCAGAGCCAGCTCTTGGAGCAGAGGTTTCCTCAGAGAACAGCTCTGGCTGGGGAAATTATTCTGATTTTTTTTTTCCTCTGGATAAACACTGAACCTGGGTTTCACTTGAAGGGCTTGTTTCCCATTGAATTTGTTCTATCTTGTGCTTTCCTACAGGAATGACATTGCAAAAGGTACCTTCTTCTCCTTTCTCTTAAATGCCTTTCCAGATTTGCACCATCCCAGCCCTACAGGCAGGCTGCCTACTCATACTTAAAGACACAGTACACAGAAACCAGAATTACAGCTGTGCAGCCCACACACTCATGTCTGCAGGACAAACATGTGCATCAGTGGAGTACAGGAGGCAATGAAGTTTTTTCCTTCCTTTTTTTTTTTCTTTCAGGTGCTATATGATGAAATGGAGATATGTAAGAACCACAGGAAGCATTTATTTTAAGTACAAGCTAATGCCATGAATGTTATTTGCATTACATGACAGCCCAATGAACCACAATATGAATAAGGAAATGAAAAATGAGTGTTTTCATGATGGGTAAATCTCTCTGTTGCTTTCTCAGGTTTCCTATCAATACCAATTTGCATTCCCTTGCAGACCATTAAGGGTGTCAATAGGTAACAGCATCAGGGAGGGTTCAGAATTGCAAGAGGGCTTGTGAGTAGATGCTGACATATTTCTGGGGGGCAGGAAGTGAGTGGGTGCAGGAGCTGAGAAAGGAGGTGTTGGTCTGGCTGATATATATTTCCCTTGATGTATAGCTGGTAACTTAAGCCCATCAATGTGAAATCAGTTTTGATATCATGAAAACAATGCTCTCTTTGTTCAGCTGCAAAAGAAAGACAAGCAGGCAGGCAGAAGCAAAATATTCTAGCACAAATATCCTGCTGGTTATCAGGCAGATGGAGAGAATCAGGCAGTGAACCTCTGTTTCAAACGGTCAGTGTCCTGGCAAATATCAGCATGAGTAACTGGAGTTCATCAGCCTGTACTTACAATTGGATACAGAATGCTCTACCCAGACACGGAGTGTTATCTTGCATTAAACTCTCAACAACCACCTGAGCACCTCAAGTGAAGTGTGATTAAGTGTCCTGCTGACCAGCTGCTCCTTCCAGCTGAGAGTAGCCTGCTTTTCAGTAGTGGGTAAAAATCACTTCTATATAATGTCAAGTTAGCACCCTGCCAGGAAATAACCATTCCCTCCTTTTGCTCAGTGAGTCACACACCCTCTCACAGCATCTATGACTGGGAGGCTCACTTGATCTCATCTGAAAGTTGCTGCCTCCCAGACATGGTCCAGGAATATCACCAGTTTGGTCATAAACTCCTTCTTTCATTACTGAGGACTTCTGTGGGACCTTGCCTGGTTGTGTGCTCACACTTTTCTTCAGCTTCACTCAGACAATGCCTGCAGAGGGGATGTGGAGATCTCAAGCTGGAGATCAGTATGGAGTATGGAGAAAGTGAGCCAAGAGTGGTAACCAACTTTGCTATCTAGCCCATAGCAGGAGGCAATTTGGAAGGCCCAAAGGTACCTTCATGATGTCACAAAAAACCCCTGGAAGGTGACTTGGTTGTGTACAGGATAGGCAAGTAAAAAAGTGACCTCTCAAAAGATGTATTGAACAACAATCCCTTGTTTTCTCCCTACAAAGAAAGGACCACCCACAGAGAAAGAGAAGTCATCATTTTCATTAACCAGAGAGCTAGTTTGGTCTCTACGGTTCAAACTGGATGACAATTTCTCCTGCACCCTAAATTACAGAGAGGATGTAACTTCTGGATTAACTGGGTTTTGACATCCCCACCCCATTGCTCACCCCTTCCCTCCTGGCAAGGATGACAGCAACAAGCACCACCCAACTCCTGCATTAAGGGTTATCCGATACAGGGAACTTTGGTGGCTGTGTGAACGTGGTTTCTCTGGTATGAGAGAAGAGGCCCATTTAGATTCAAGCCAGAGTCAACATGACTCATTGGCTCATACATCCTTCACTGCAGGGCTCAGGAGGTCACTGCAGGTTCAGGTCTCACACTGGGACTTGGAATGGTACTTCACACTGTGGGTAGGGAGGGGAGATGCTGAGCTCCTGGAGGTGCTTCCTACTGCAGGAGAGAGAGAGATTTTAATCTGAGATCCCTGCTGGCAACTCTTCCAAAAGGGAATTAATTACACTACGGCAAATTCATCCCTGGTGGGGGCTCCTTTAGCTTCAATGAGTCTGTAATGGGTCTGATTCTGTTATTTTGAAGGAGTGCTGGGTGGTATTTCTTTCTTTTTGTTGTTAGTTTGGGGTTCTTTATTATTTTTTGGTTTTTTTGGGTGACCTGGTCTTCTGGCTCATGTCCACTCTGGCAGCCAAACAGTTTCCAGCAGCCAAAGGTGTGTGTGTTTGCATGAGCCCTTGCAGAGTTGCTGCACAAGTTTCTGGCCTTGCTAAATCACAACTTTGTTGCTTTGCAGACCTCTTTCTTTCACCTTTCTCCTAGGACTGGAGCAGTGGGGAAAGGGGTATACAGACCATCCCTCTCTACATTTCCCAGCTGCGCAAACCTCCAACACAGAACAAGTGACTGGAGAGATACATCTGTGCCCCTTTCCCTGCAACTCTACCTCTTTGCTGCTTTTCCATCACCCCTTCTAGTTTTAACACTGTTGCTCCCTCTTTCCAAAAAAATGCACGAAGGTGCAGCAGCTCTGGGGGAGCTGTTCCTGAACAGGTACAGGCTCAGCAAAGGACAAGGGCTCATCAGGTAGACCCTTCCCTGCTGTCATTTCAAAGGTCTTCCTAAAGCTTGGTTAAATGTTCTTTTGCAGAGCTATGACAGCTGAGAAATGCACAGAAAAGATGGAGAATTTTCTTAGTAAGTTCTGATGGCTTGAGCTCCTTGATGAAGCAGAAGGAAGCATTCATCCCTCTAGACCAGCTCGGCTGGCAGTGAAACACAATCAACTCTGATTGAAACCCAGGACTGTGTTGTGATAGACGTTCTAGGACTGGATTTTGGAGACTATATGTTGTATGTTTCAGAGACTGTTTCATTGTAAAGTTATGTTTATAATTAGTTGATGGTGTTTAATTGTTGATGTAAATTAGGGATTGTTGTAATATTTGTTGTAAAGGTTTGCACTAATAAAGTGGCCAATGGGCAGCTGGGGGCAGGGGAAGAACTAGAACCTTCTTGTAATATTCTAGGAGGTGACAAAGTGGGGCCACACCCTGTCTGAGAACTGGGCAAGCTCTGAGTGGGTGGGCCTGGGGAGGTGTCCTGGGTTGGGAGGTAAGATGTGCCCAGGGGTGTGTATTCTATCACCATCTTCAGGTTTCTGTTGAAAGCACGTGGGGCAGTGTTCCCTGCCTCCTCCCTCAAAACTATCTTCTGTTAATGAGCTCATCAATGCCTTGCCCCATGAACTCACTCCTGGACTATCTCCTGTTAATGGGCCCATCAGTGCCTTGCTGCATGACTCATTATCCCATTGTGAAATGCTCCACCCAGAGGGAGGAACCAAGCATTCCATCCTGGATATAATCTGAGGTTTTGAAGACCCCAGGTAGCTTTTCCCACTGGATTTCCAGAGAACAGGAGCTACATACTTACCACTGGACCTTCTGAGGAAGACCAGACCCTTTTACAGGATCACCGCTCCAAGAGAGCCACATCCATCACTTCAGGAGGACTGCTGCCACCATTTTACCAGACTGCTACCACCACCCTGACTAACAGGGTGTCAGGTCCTATCTGACTCTGTCACTTTAAACAAGTGTTTTTCCTGCCTTCATTTCTAATTTTCCAAATAAATTGTTATTCTGACATGGTGTCTCCCGCTGGTTTGTTTTTCCAAACCAGAACAGGAGGAGCCAGGGTGATCAAACTGAGCATGCTCTGAGTGGGTGGGCTAGGGGAGGAGCCAGAGTGATCCACCCCCCTGATTGGTAGAAAGTATCCTTGTGCTTTTGAGTGACATCCAAGACCTATAAAAGGCATGACAGCAGCCTCCTGCCTTCGTGCCTCTGGCCTCTAGTGAGGGCTGGGCTCATGGCGCTGTAAAACTCGCTTATCACATTTGTTCCCCCAAGAATTTTTTTTTTTTTTTTCATGAATGTGAACTCATTTTTCACAGTGTGCAAGGAAGGGATAAAAATCCTCATTTCTGAGCAAAAGGTATGACAAACTGAAGGGTGAAGGTCAGTGTTGTATTACTGCAGCTGGAACACCTCTGTTTTGGGAAAGGAGTCTCCATGGATTTCATTTCAAAATGTTTGCAGCACTTGGTCTTAGAGTATCACCTAAAAAAGAGAAAAAAGGGGAAGCTGTCAAAATTCCTATTTGTAGAAATATGCTGAAATATGAAACAATTTTCCTTACAGGCACAACATCTGTGTGTAGACAGTAAAAAGTATCCAAATCTCAGCTCCTGCTGCTTCTCCCTCCCAAGTGGCCCCATTTATCTATTCTCTCAAAATGATCCCAGTGAGGTTCTTCTATGACCGCTTTGAATTTTCTTCTGTGCTCTTAAGCAAGCAGGAGTTAGCATTCACTCCATTTGTCAGTCACCCACTAATAACATTGAATCTATCCCCTGATCAAAATTGACAAGAGAGTGAAAAGAAGTATTGTGTTTGTACTACTATTGGAAAAATAGGCAACTAGGGTAAACGGAAAAGAAGTCTTCTGAAAGGAGAACTTGCAGCAGGGAAAACATTATTTTTAAACACCAGAAACTCCAGCTAAATAACATTATGCCTCAGAATCCATGTTCAGTCACTTCTGCTCTTCACAGGACTGATAGTTTCTGAAGCAGTTGCACAGCAGATTTGTCTGGCTGCTACCTGACTCTCTCAATCCTCATTTTCCTCTTAAAAATCATTGTTGCAGGATTATGGGAAGAGAAATAGTTCAAGAGGACAATCCAAGGGACTTTCACTTCGGGACAGACCTCATGGTAACTGGACTGCCATTTCATTTCAAAGGACGACAAAGTGGATCAAGGTCATCATTTGAATGAGGAGGACTAAAGATGGGTCAAGTCAAGTTTGCATTAAATTTGTCGGCCATTACAGCTGAGGCCAGAGGTGAAACATGATGATATTAGTGCAGTAAGACCCATTGGCAAGATTTTGCCAGATGTGTTTTCCTGTCTGATTTGCCACAGGATGGACAAAGGAGGATCTTCAGCAAGACCTGCTCTTGTGAGAAACGATGCCTCACGTTGTTAATTTTTTGAGGATTTATTGGTAAAAACTGACAATTGGGGATAAGGGTTTGTGGTCTGCGATTCACACAACACAAGGAGCTGGGCGCTTAGCTGGTCTGGGCAGAGGCACACCTCCTGGATAGGGGACACAGACTTTATAGCCCTCCCTAGCCCCACCTCCCCAGAATGCTCTTGTTGGTGGCTTGTTGTCTCCAGGGTCTTCTTGTTGGTCTGTGGCTTGTCTAATAGTTATCTTTCAGTTAACCCTTTGTGTCGAGTAGGTTGAAGATGTTAACACCCACTTCCTTCTTATAATGAGAACCTTTAACATAATGTTCAACAATTAACTAGGGTGCTTAAAAATTATGATAGTTAATAACATACAACAACTAACTTGTAATGTTAGCATTTAATAATATACAACAATCAATTCACCCTTTACGAAAACCAACTCCTTAACTATATCTATAACGCTCTGATAGAGCTAATGTATTTTACAAGGAAAGCTGCCATCTCTCAAGGTCGTTTTATCTCTTAGTTACATGAATTCTAGGAAAGGAAAAATTCTTTCCAAGTAAGTTGCTGGTTTATCCAAGTGATGGTGTTACAGAAATTGTTGTATAGGATCCAGGTCTTTCTAGGGTATAGTGAGTGTGTGTGGTGTTTAGATTTAGGCTCTGTGCTGCCAAGCTACTGATTCCCTTTTTTCTTTCTTTTTTTCCTCATCCCACCCTCTCTCCCCTAAATCACAAGCCTAAGAAAAATAAATAAGAATAATAAATAAACAGATGAATGTGGAAACTGTTCCCAAATCTGTTATCACAGAGGCAGTTTCTGTCCAGACCATACTAGTTTCACAGCAAGCCTTGGAATTGCCAATTCTCATTACTTTCCAGTGTTGAGTGCGGGAGGAGAGAATTTCAATCTCTGCTTTCCAGAACCAAGCCCTCTCTTTAATGCGGTAGGGAAAGTTGAGATGAAATATAGGTCTCAGGAGACTTTTCCTGTGTGAAAGCTTATTACAGCTGTAACAAAACCTTCTAATCGGAACAGATTCTGTTACATGCATGATATTCTGGTCTCGGGCAGGGTGGGGGGAAATGAGAAAAAGATGACAAAAGCTTTAAAAGCAATTAAATGACAACTGCATTCATTCCCTGCCTCCTCCTCCTCACTGCTTGCATTTGTTGTTTACTCAGAGTGTTTTTTCTTCTACATTTTCTGGGGGTCCTGTAATATTTGTAGGAATTTTGCTGGATCAGGTTGTTGAACGATATTTTGCATTTCCAAGCTCGGAATCACGTGCCCGAATGGAAAACTGTTTAGTGGTGTTTGAAATACAGAATCCATATTACCATAGCAGGAGAGCCTAATGGGCTATCTAAACACAATATTCAGTTACAGCTGAAGACAGGGAACTGCTTAAAATGTGCCATGATGTCCAATGTAACAAAGTCATAGACAGAATAAACCTAAAGGCTCAATTCCTGCCCAAAGCAAAGTGTCCCTGGGCCTAGTGATGCTGGTGATGTAAATTGCTTCACTAAAGCAATTGAGAAAAAAAATAGTGCCAGCCTGTAATGTAAACACATCCAAGTTGTTTTCCTCTGGTTTGCTTCAATGAATTAAATAGGCTGTAAAAGAGACTCAGAGAAATTGTGAGGGGAAAAAGAAAAATATGTAAGAAGATGAAGGACGTTGCTATTCTGCATTGTACTAACTGAGTTTCTTGTTCCCTGTGATGATCTAACAGTACAAGTCTACCGCACCAATTCCTTTGGGCATTTTGGGCATGCTATGGGTCCTCTGCAGCAGGGTGGTTCACAGATCAGAAATAACATCTCTTCAGTTAGGAAAGCAAGGAAAAGTACTGTATTGTGCAGGGACTCATTTTAAGACTTGGAGAAAAGCTGTGAGACAGACCCTTGGGTTCTGTATACCTCCCTGACCATGGTTTGCTAGGTAAGGCTGGGCATACTTTTGCTTCATAGTGGTGAAGTATCTACGTTTATTTGGGACAAACACACTGCAGTACTCAACACCAGTGATGTCAAACCCTGCTGAACTGTAGGTAGATGAGGAGTAATGAAAAGATGCTTCCAGTCTCTTTGAGATTTGGATTCCTACCAGACTCTACTCCTTTGTCTACTCTATTGTATGGATCTATTCTACTGTATTGTCTATTCTGAGTATGGATCATCTCTTGTTTCATGCGTCTATTAGTTGGCATGACTTGATGAAAGATTAGGAAGCTCCCTCTCCAAGAGCTAGTGTGATACTACTAAAATAAAAGCAGCAAGTGCCCTGGTGTTCTGAGGCATTCCCACAATGATGATGATGATCCAGGAAAGAGATCAAAAATCATCTGATTCTCTCTGATATCCATGTGAAGCACTGTCTGTGCACTGGGGTTTGAAGGAAGAAATCTCATTTTCCTTCATCTTTCCCATGGATAGGTCCCCTTTCTCTCTCCTCTCCTTCTCCCTAAGAAATACAGGGTACGGGCGGTAAAATTATAAAGCAGCCTTTAATGCTGCTTCATGCTGTGAAATGCAACTCAGATAATGAATGTTTCCAGCCCAGCCAGAGCACTCTCTGAGGGATATTTTTATCTCCACAGTGCCAGAGATTAACTGTACATTTGTCTTAATGGTATCACCCTTTAGTGTTAATGGAAGCTATGTGTGTAAATCCCTGACCACACAAATGAGAATACACATTGAATGATCACAATAAATCAAAGTAAATGGAAGACCCCTGCAGAACAAATTCATCCCCAGAGCAACTCCTGAGGCTTTTAGGAAGATTGTGCCAAGCAGGCACAGCAAGAACAAACACAGTAGATCATGTCGCCTCCTTTATGATATCAAAGTGCTCATGATGATGATACTTCCAGTTCAAACACAGCGATTTACTCTTTCGAAATGATTTTGAAAGGAAAAACACCAGTGGGTTTGGTAATGTCGGGATCTCTATAGTATTGGGAGAAATTGACTCAGTGGTTCTTTCCAGTCTACTTTCATCTCAAGAATGAGAGTGAAGGTCTGGAAAAAAGTGATGACTACTGGAAAAGGGAAAATACATTTATTTCAACAGCTTAGACCACTTTGGACTGATGAAATTTTGTGAAGATGGGTCCATTTTAAACACAACAGCTATTAAATTCTCAGCAACAACTCCCAATTCCCTTTTCCAAGAAATACAGGCAAGAGAGACATAAAAGAATAGAGACATAATGTTCTTCTGTGTGTGAAGTAGAAACAAATATCATACAGTATAATATATTAGTCTTTTGTGCTTCACTTAGGCACTATGGAAGTGAAAGACAGACAAATCATTGTCCTTTTATAATTTGCAGATTTTTTTTTTAAGTGAGGAACAATAACTTAAAGGGCACTGATGAAAACAGGGTTGAGTATAAGACAAGAAAAGAGTTTCTTCCTCCAAAAGAGTCTGCAACTATCCATATGCAGAGATGACCTAGAATTACATTTCAGACTTCATCAGCAACTGTGTTTGTTTAAAAATACATTAATTTCTATTGCCCGCATTTCCCAAGTAGAACTGCTTGAGCAGAAAAGTGAGAACAGGGAAGTGGTTTAGTAGTTTAGTAGTTCATTCATTGTGAAATAAAGCAAAATGCAGAAGAGATGTCAGAAAAGGTTATTAACTAAGAAGTAGAAATATTGGTACTTAGGTTGTTTGATGAGGGCACAGAAAATGTCCTCTTATGAAAAAATGACTCCTTCATTCTGGCTATTCCCCTTCAGTTCTCACTATGTCACTTACCTTTGGGGATTGCTGTGCCTTAGAGGTGACAAAGTCAATGCCAGTCAATAGCTTTCCCCCGTTAGGCAGCAGCAACTTTAAAAAATTCCTCATTGCAGCTTTGCAAGGAAGTAAGAAAAGAATCCACCTCTCAATGTCTCCATCCAAGGTCTCTTGAATTTCGTACATAAGATAGAGCACAAACTACTAGGGTGCTAGGAAATCATTAGTCAAGTACCTGGTCATTTTAGGAATTCAGCATTTCTATGCCTGGTGAGTCTCATTTGGAATAATGCATTAGGAAATAGAAGTATGTGAAAGGCAACAAAGAAAACTCAGGCTATATCCTGCTATACAGATTCTCTTTCCATCTCTAGATGTCGATTAGAGATTTGCAGGCCGATGAAGGGGAATACCTCCCTCCCAAACATTCCCTGTATGCACAGAGAATAAATTCTCTAGTTTCATATCTGGTTTTTTTCTTCAGCTGTCCTCCAGTGTAATTCTAAAATTAATTTTTTGGCTGCTAACTGCTCTTTCAAAAAGATTGTGGCCATTTTCAATCCCTGGAGCTTCTCCATTCTTGTTTCTTTGAGAACTTCTATGAGCTTTGTGCATTTGAATCCCTCCTGTTTTGTGTAGAAACTGTTTATGCATTTCCTTTTTTACCTTGACAAATCTTGGCCACCAAGTGGTCCATAACTCCCTGATTCCTGAAGAAATGTAAAGTTGCTATCAAGAGGAAACTCTTTTGCACTTTCAAACAATACTCCCTGGGTTATATCACTGCAGGAGTGGAGCAAGCCAATGAGTTAAGACCTGCATCTTAAACATACCCATGTTGCAAACTGTTAAAATCTGACCCACTACTCTGAGTTAAATAGAAATATCTGGAACTCAAAATATTTTGATCCATCCTCTTTTTCTACTCTCTGAGAGCAACCAAGACTGAAAGCTCAAGAGCCAGCAGCCAGAAAGGGGCAGTTCTTGGCCCAAGAGACAATCAGGAAGCACTGAATTTGTTGAGACTAATTAAATTTCCGACCTGTTCCTGCAGTGATGAGAGGATCACATAAGTCAGCTGGGAATTTGATGGAGGCCTGCATCTAAACAGAAAGAGGTTGTGCTGGAAATTCAGCTAGGCAAGTGCTGTTCATGTCCCTCCACTGACTCCAGTGGTATTGAACTTTAAAAAATGGACTTACACAAAGCTCTTTTCTGAAAAACCCAAGACCCTGGGGACTTAGCTGGGGAAGTAAACAAATGGGGCTTTTTGTTTCCCTAGGAGGAGGGCATGCAGCTAAAAGGCAGCTCTCCCATCCTGCCCTCCCCCTTTAAGCTGGCAGCCCCACCTGTTACGAGGCAGGAGTAATCAGAGAGATGAACAGCACAAGAGGTATTTTTATAGGATGAACCCACCGGGTCAGCTGGAGGCCTGCTGAAACCCAATATCGAGTTGTGGCTGCAGACAGGCACAGTGCGAGGCTGGGGGAGGAGGGTGCTGAAGGATGGGTGGAGGGAAAGCAGGACAGTCCCAGAATTTTGCTTGGGAGACTTCTGTTTCCCTTTGGTGCCCCTGAAAAATGAATAGTGGGAATTGATTAAATGTGTGAGCTAGGGCTGGTTGCAGGGGGAGGATAAGGAGAAGCGGTGGGGCAGGGGCAGTAGGAGCAGCACTCACAGGAACAAAGAGCACATGTGTGCACAGGCACTGTGTGCCCAGTCCCCAGGGGAAGGGGGTCACTCAGAGGTATCTATTTCGTTCATTCACCTGCCTCTCTCTCCTTTTGTGCATAGTAAACACAGAACCATAGCACTTCAGTTCCCAGCCCTCTTGGTACTGCCAGCACTGGACTGGCACGTTTATTCCAGAGAAACTTACTGTCCGACCATGACAGAGCTCCCCCCACGCCTCTCATGCACTCAGAAACTTGCTGCTGAAGGGGCTGCTTGGGGAATAAACACCTGCAAGGAGCCACAGCTGTGGCGTGAGCTGCTCTCCTAATGCTCTGTTTAGGATTACAGCACTCCAGAGTATCACATTACCCCAGTGGCTGCACTGAAACCTGGTATTAATTCACATTAGCAAGGATCAGATTTAGCATGTTGGGAGGGGGAGGACTGTTATTATTGTTTCTAAAACTGCTGGAGCAAACTCCTAGGATTGGTCTTTCATTAATAATGGCAATGGCCAGAGAAGCTTCTTTGTTCCTCCACACCTCTGGCCACTTACCCTGTCTCCTCTTGCATTAATGCCTCTAAACTCAGCTGCTTGTTTCCATGATGGGGTTACTTGATTATTTATATTATTGGTGTACCAAAGTTAGTAACTTTCAAAGCAAATTTCTGGATGTTGTGGAATTGCTTTAGAGTGCAGAGTTCTTCCAATACTGGGAGGTGAGCTACAGTATGGTGTGGGATCACCTCTTCTTCATGCTTATGATAGATTATCCAAAGATTGGGAAAAGGGAAAGTAAGAACAGTGAAACTCTGGGACAGATTTGTGCAAAGAGGGTAAGAAGAAGGGCATGGAATCTTCATTACCAGGTAATTTTGTGTCTTTTGGGCTGGTCTGATTTTGTCTTTGGGTAGGAATATTCCACATGCCCTTCAATGTCTGTTTCAACCTGCTTTTTTGATGCAGCCATTTATAAGGGTGAGGTGGAGTTGCTTTTCTTCCTTGCTTTCCCTACCCACACCGTCCCTTCTGTACTGAGTGTTGCCGAGGCTGTTTCTGTTTGAGGAGTGCAGGTATTCCCCAGGCTTATGGGTGGCACCTAGAGTGCTGTGTTTAGTTGTCCCTGGAGGGCCTTATGATATAATCCTGGAGTTTTTCCAAACCAAGGGCTATTTCACATGTGTATAATTGACCCCTAATTTCAGATGTTGCTTCTTGAATCCAAGGGAATATAACCATCAGTAGCAACAACCACTGTTCAGTACAGATAGGGTTAAATATCACTGAAATGCCCATGCAGAGCCTTGGAACAGATAGGAAAAAGGAAGTGAAAAAAGTTCTTCATCTGAAGCCTTCCCTCAGAGGCTGCAAAACGCAACCATGCTTGTTAACTTTATTTACAGTTTTAGAGTTGTCTTGAAATGTCATTATTATTGGCTGTGCTGCCAAATTCAGAAAAGTATCAATGTTTAGCTAGAGAGGGGTGGACCAGAACAATAGGGCCAGAGATGGGGCATGTGCTGTACACAGTGCCAGGGGTGAAGAATGAGGACTAGCACATCATCTATTGACTACTGTGTGACATTTCGTTGTGTAGAGCACAGAATTGTTCTGGTATTTGTTAGAGTGTCAGCCTTCTGCATAGAAATCTTCTACAGATCATCTAGATTTGTAAAGCCAGAAGAGGACATCTGAATATCAGGTTTCACCTCCTGTACAAACACAGGCCTTCTAATTTCAGCTTATTACATGTGTGTTGAATATTTTGTTCCAGAAAATCAGCCAGGAGATGGGAAATGAAGTGTTTTGTGTGGCACTTCATTCCAATTAAGCTGGAGAATTCTGATTCCCTTCCCTTGCTGTCCCAGTGTGATCCCACACCATCCTGATGGGAACGGTATGCACTGTCCATCTTCTGAGATCTTATTGGCACCTCAAGATCAGCACCCTGTAAGACTGACCACCTGTCTTAGATATACCACAGTGTCCCTCTCAGATGGCAAACTTAGTAGGCATCTTAGTCAACAATGAGGTTGGGATTGTATTTAGTGAGTTAGGGTGCTGGACTGTCAGACCCTGGTTCCCTCTGGTATCAGTAAACTAGCTGCTCCTGTATGTTAGTGCAACTATCCTCGCCAGTCTGGATATAGCTCTTGATTTTTATTCCTCTGCTAGGTTTTCTGAGCAGTGTGTGTGTCTCCTGCTGATGCTGTGTTTTCAGGATTATTACTTTCTCCTGTGCTCTGACACCCAAGTTTATTAAAGTTAATTTTGTTTCCCCTGGAAGAAAAAGAAACAGGAAAAAGAAAATCCTGTCTTCAATGTACACGTGTTTTTCTGAGGGCTTTCAGCATTACCCTGTTGTGTGTGTAAGCTGAAGGGAAGGCTCTGCTGAACAGGTTTATCTCTTCAGCATGTTATCACTCTCTGGACAATATGACTTCATACAGGGTGGAATTAATGGGCTTGTGATGGAGTCACAATGCAGCTTCTCAAAGGCCACTCTGGGAAACTCCAGGTATTCCTGAGAAGCCCTTGAAGTAATTAGGTGACTCCAGGAAAATCCATGGAGTTGGAGAACTCTGTTGGTGTTTGGATACATCCAAAAATTCATACCTACCTCTTGTCTCTGCAGATCTAGGAGTCTGAGTGTTGGAGGGCAAGGATGAAGCAACATAGGAGACTTAGTCATTAGTGGGGACAATTTTCCTTCAGACAGCATCAAACAGAACAGGGTCTTCAGCTGTCCTGCCTGTGGATCTCAGTGTGTTTGTGAGAACAGAAAGTATCCTCATGGCAGGTGGGGAGGTTCCACAGAGAACGCTGAGGGAGCTTTTCTGAGACCAGGTATAAGCACAGCTCCAGTTACTCCTGATCATTTAAGATCACTTGACATTTTCTGCAAGAAGAGAAGATGTCCAATGTCTGGGTAGCATTCTTGTTAAATCAGTTACTTTGCTTCTGCTTTCACTTCCAGCTGCAGGCACACTTCTTTTGTCTTTCCCGAGCTTTTGCAAACATTGTGCTGTGGAACAGCTACTTCCACTCGTCTCTACATTTCATCAGGTAGCAAATATCTCTGCGATACAGTTCTTGGCTGAATTTGCTCAGAATGAAAGGTGTTGATGCATTGTCTCACACAGAGAAATACTAACAAACCAAAGAAAAAGAAACTTTTTCTAAAGACAGTACAGAAAATAAGCTCCTACAGAAAAGGTGAGAATCATCTAAAAATGAAAAACAGTCAAAATAAAGTAAATTTGTTCTTTTCATCAGAACATACACAATCGAGTAAGTTGCCTGTCATTATGGCATAGAAAATCCAACATCTGTATAAGTGATGAAATTTCATAACCTCCCCTGTATAACCTTGCTTGATTTTGACACTTGTGACTTATGACAGGTTTAGAGGTCAACCCTGAAGCGTGAGTATTGTTTCAATCATGCTGCTCCCTCTCATGAATTACGTTAGCAAGGGCTTGGTCACAGTTATCTGTGCAACAAAGAAATATTGTAGTAGAAGTTGTAGCATGGTAGGATAGTTACTGTGGTGATGTAGTTAAAATGCCTGGGAGAGAGATTTTCATTGTTGAAAAGTCTTCATAATAAAGTTTAATGTAGTCCATGGGACATGTTTTTTTTCTTAGGATTTATGAGTGGAGCTTGGTGAGTGCTATGTATTTTGGTCTGATCACCAAAATGGAAAATCAGAGAGGAAGAAAAGGCTCAACCAACACGATAACCTTTTGAGGTTTTGGATGAAAAGAAAAGGTTGATTTTGGATCTAAATGAAATGTTTCATTGGAATGAAACTGAAAGGCTTTTACACTTAGTAGTTACTCAGATAATTTAAAAACTTTTTTCCCCTTGCTTTTAAGTGCAATGCCTATTTTTAATTGTAAAGTTTGTTTTGAAAATACCTGAGAGATTTTGAAAGATGTCAACACTGATATGTTCTTTGGCCAGAAATATTCACCACACTCTGCTCAGTTTGGTGATCTCTTTTAGACCTACTCTAACACCAGCTTTTGGCAAACTTAACTGTTATTATTATTAATAATAACCATAATATCATCACCCAGCTGTGCTTAGAAGGCTTGGGCACCAGTCCCAGATCTGCTATGACAAATCTTTTCAGCTCTCTGGGCTTCTGTTTCACCTCCCACTCTTTGGCTCTCTTATCTAGTCAGATTTAAAGTCACAGGGTCAGGAACTCTCATATACGGAGCCTCTTACGTACACACCAATGCTTGCACTACTGCTTCTGCTGCAATGGCATGAACAGTGGATTCTCTGCTCCATCCTCCCCCATTGATCAGCCCACCACAGCGATTCCTCAAGTGTCTTCAGCCTCCTAAGACAGCTAGCTCCATGAGAGAAGGGAAAACGAGGGAGCAAAAGCAATAAGGATATGATTTTTGTTTGCATTCTCTGTGCAGAGCCCGAGTGGTTAGTCTGGGGAGTGGGTGAAACTGAGCTGTGACTATAAGCTCTGCAGCCACTCTTTGCTCATCTGTGATTAACTGCTGCGTGAAGCAAAGTAGTATACACCCAAAATACTGTTTGCATGGAAGACCAGCAAGGATCTGAGGAGACTGAATATAAATATAAAATAAAACCGGGAGAAAGGGAATGAAAACATAGCTTTTGGGGTTTTTTAACCAGGATACCTGTTTTGAGAGGCCTCATTCCATGTCAGTCTAGACCAAGGTGGGGGGGACCAAATGTATCTTTTCCTCCCTGCATCTGTAGCTGTGTTCTTGTCTAGAGAGTAGGTTGGGGAATTAGATGTATGGGAGAAGGAACCAGCAGTAAACAACTCAGAGCACAGAGCCAGTGTGAAACCTCGCACTTGCAGAGATGCTGTTACAAAACCAGCACACTCTGGAGGCAAAATGCTGTGAAAAAATTTCTCAGGACTCAGAGAACCTATCTCATATTGTTTAATTTTCTTCTGTATCTGGGCCACGAGGGCTTTATGTATGTCTTTAGGAAATCCATTAGGATAGCATCAAAAATACCTGACTGCCTCATTTTCTTCTTCCATAGCATTTGACTGCTTGACAACCTGATTGTTAAACCTGCTGCATAATCTATTTTGGAGCAAGAACCTGCAAGAAGGTTGTGCAGTGCGAGGAACCCTGGGTTTGATAGCAGGCAGCAGGACTGACCTCCTCTGTATTTCAGGTCGTTTTTTTTCTTGGCTGTGCTTCCCAGAGAACAGGATTAAAATGGAGTGTCCATTTTTATGACTCCTGTGACTAGCCTCACTGCTGCCCCCTCCTACTTTTACATCTCCTACTTTCTGGAGACCCGAGACCTGGTTATCCACACTTGCATGTGTGACAGTACTGCTGAATGCCACTGCCAGCACATCAGAGAAACACCTTGACAGAGCGTGGTTCTGTTGACAGTGATAGGGAAACTGAGTCAGAAGCTGTTTCTCTAGCATAAGGCTGCATTGTCAGCTTTCAGAATTTGGCCCTGACAAAGAGGTTCAGACTGAGTCTTGGTTAAAGCTCCCTCATTCATACTTAAGTCCAGACCAAAATCCTACTGTGTCAGAGGGTGGCTGTTTCTTACCTGTTGAAATATTTCTCCTGGGACAAGTCACCAGGCCTGGCATCAAAAGGGTGATTTTTGAGCCTCAGAAAACTCTTTTGTGGGTTTTGTGCTAGGAGTGACTGAAACTTGCTACTGGTTCATTTCAACTGCATCCACCGAACCGTAACTCACTACTGCGTACAAGTTCAGCAGGAACATTCCCAAAACCCCCGTAGAAGAAATTTACGGTTGCTCAACGCTCTGTTACTGGCGGCCACAACTGTGTGTGCTCCACATGTCTTTGTAATCACTTAATGACTCATTTCCTTAATCGCTCATTTCCTATAGCCTTATTACAAGCAATTCATAAACCCAGATCCATAGCTGTTCTCTGGCTGTAGTCAGGAAGCACTGAACTGCCTGCATCTGGTTGGTTGGCTGAAGTACCCCTCTCTATTCCCCTCTGAAACTTTCCACTGGACCCTGTCTTTTGCTGCAGTGACACCTACTGATGAGGTAAGAGTGTATTAACTACACGGTCCCTTGTTGCCAAACCCAGCCAGCAACCACTTCCTGGTACTAGCCAGATGTTTCTGCTCTTTTGGAGCAAATTTCACACTACACTGGGAGAAGTTTTGCACGGTCTTGACTGTAACACACCAGTGGCCAGCAGACCTGAAGAGAGATCACTGCAGCAGGAGGAAATGGCACTTCGTGTGCAGGCTTCTCATTCAGCCATCAACCAGCTTAGGCCTTGGGAAGCATATCTTGCAAGGCAACATCCCTGGGGATGCTGTATGGCACTGAGGAAGCAGCCAAACAGCCAGCATGCCTTTGCTTTCCTCTGCAGATTCTTTTCTTTTTCTGGAGAAACAACTACTGCCAGGAAGTTGTAACCTTGGTACCTCCTCGAAACACCCCATGGTGACTGGGAGAAGGAGAGTGAAAGCCTGAGCCTTGTTGTTTGGTGCTGCTAGGCCAAGGGTTTCTCTTTCAGTGAAAAGCGTTTCCCTTTCAAACCTCAGTCTTTTCCCTATACACTTACTTGGAAAATTTCAGCTTCTGTTAAAACACTAAGAAAACCAACCTGCAGCACCTCAAGAAGAGAAGAAATGGGGTTGATACTCGGGAAGGGCGAGAGGAGAGTCAAGGAAAGGGTGGAGGAAATAAGGACACATTCTCACTGGAGACCTTGGCCTTAACCCAGTTTGCCATGAATGTTATCTGTTCTCTGGTATACCTAAACATTGATTCATGTGGGAGACAGCATGATAAAGGAATGAGCATAGGATAGGGTAGGATAGGATTAGGTAGGATGGGATAGGTTAGGAATTGTCAAAACATTCCTCAGTCTCCCCCTGTGCTTTGAGATCCTCTCTGGCTGGCACTGCAGGTTGACATCTTAAATCTGAGGCCAGTGATCCACAGCCAATGGATAAGCATTGTGAAACAGTTTTGTAAATCCATGATGTCTAAGCCTGTCTGTGAAGGAAAGGTCTACAATAACTGCGTGGAGGCTTTGGGACATAACAGGTCTGCACAAGAGGTGGAGTACTGAACAGGTTCTCTCTCACACTAGAAAACCTGCTATATTTTAGCTGTTGTTTTGTAGGATTGCAGTGCCTGAATATGAATTCCCCTGGTCATTTTGATGCAGAAGAAATGCATCTTCACCATCCATCTTCCACTTCACCATCACTACAGCACAAATGGGGCAAACACACTAAGAAGTCAGATGACCTACTCAGCATATAAAAGAGGAGCTTCCTGAGATGTGTCAAAGTAAAGCAGAATCTACCTACAGCCTGCAGAAAGGCTTTTGCCAAAATGTCATCTGAATAGAAAGGACCTCAGGTACTTGTTACTAACTACTGGCTGCATTGTGTCAGGTACTATATGTTGTACCAGCTCCTTCCAGATGGATTCTGCTCACCTCTGCTGCCCACTTTTCATGTAAATTCAAGGTCTTCTGGGCAAGAATCTGAAATCTCACTGTTTTGTTTCTGTGACTTCTCCTGTAGGGCCCTCCAGAAAAGAGGCCCTACCTTGAAAACTTGAGTCTGCGGATGGAAGGTGCTACAAAAAGAGAGAAATCATCGATGCAAATCCTCTCATCTTTAATGAAGCTCCTTGGTGAGATGATTGGGGTCAGCAGTTTGAAAAGGTCTTCAGCTTTTAAAGAAATTTGTCATGGCTGATGAGGACATGAACAAGGGGCACCAAACCACAGGGTTTCCATAGAGCCCACAAACATAAACAGCAAGGGCCTTCATGGATACCAAGTAAATCAGAGCTGCTAGAGTTCAGGGGAAGAGAGAAATGTCCTCACAGTGGTGCAGACAGATAGACAGACAGTAGAGTGACTTTGTAGTGTCTAATTTGTTAGAATAATGCAACAAGACAGATCACGTAACATGAAAACCTTATCTAACTACCCCTGTACACAACCTGACCTGCTGCTACAAAGAGCTCCAGTGTTGTCGGCCGAGAAACCAGAGTGTTTGCACTGAGATCTTGCAGTCCCCCAGCACAAGAAGCCATGGCATCGCAGCAGATTATCTGTGATTTCCAGTTTTTGCAGGCACAAGAGGTCAGTGCCACAGCGCCTGCAGGGAATGTGACTTTTCAGCTGTCTTGCTCTCCCCAGTACACTTTGACCTTTGCGCAATTTAATATCAAAGAACCAATTATTCTCAACACTCATATATTTTCCTCCATAGACTCAATGCCACATGGTTGCCGGGGGCAAGGCATCATGCTAATCAAGGCAATAATTCAAGGGAAGGCAGAGGGGGGCTGTCATGATCAAGAGCCTGAGGTTCCACTTCTGCCTCTCAGCCACAAATATGGACTCAGTCACGCCTGCTTGTTCCTTCCCTCTCCCCCAAGTCTGTGCCATGATCCTGTCCTGGTGTAAGTTATATAAAGAAATCAAAGGAGATACACCAGTGTATTCCAGTATCTCTCGCCATACTCAAGTTTCCCTGTCACCTATAGGTCTTCTCTTAAAAGAGGCTCTGTTGTCCAGTGCTTATTTATCTTTTCATTCCTCTGCACCCAGAATTAGCTCTCCTCTGTCCTTGTGCCTGCAGCAACTGGAGCCATTGGAAAAGTGAGACTAGGAAAGTATCACTGCCTTGGTGGGATGGGGAAGAAAAGAAGAGGCTGCAGTCCCACATGGTAGAACCATCCAAGTATCCCACTGCTCACTCAGTGTCCACAGCCTCCTTTGACCTCCTGACACCACCACGTATTCTGAGCTCACAGCATCAGGATCAATGCTGACCCATCCAGGAAAGGATCTTGCTTCCAACAGCAGGCATAGGGAGCTGCCTATAATTTTGGCACGCAAAGGCATTAATATGCAATTAAATTAAATGTCAGAAAATTCTGACAACTTCGCTTACTGTGACCACGAAAATCCTGAAGCTAAGGAGTTGTGCTGACTATTAGCCTCAACCCAGGATGTCAGCATAGATAAATGTATCTCGGGGTATACCTGAGCCCAAATGGGCCATAAAATCAGTTTCAAGTGCATGAAGACACTGACTTTCCCAGGTTAATGTGGTATTGCAATGTGGCCTCAGATAGAGTAAGATGAGAACTCACCTGTTTAATTTCTAGGAGGGTGATGTTTTCCAGATATTTTATATGTTTTAATAATGTTGTTGACTGTTCTGTCACTATGTCTCAAGGTGTTTTAAAGTGGAAAGTGTGGAGTGCCGAATGAGTGTGCCGGAAATTCATTCATCCCCTGCAGACAGGTGGGGTTAATTCTGGCTAGCACAAACCTAGTGTGGGCATGGAGAAAGAAGATAAACACATAGAAGAAACAGAAGTTTATGGACTTAACTGCACAGTTAAACCTGCCAGGTAGGATTGTGCTTCAGCAAAGTCTGTTTTCCTGTAGTTGTTCCAGATTTCTTTGTTGCAAACTAAAGACATCTACAAGGGGTGTGCAAGCTTAAAAACCCACTTGTACTTCATGGAAGTGATGACTGCACTTTAAAGGAGCTCAGGATTGTTCAGTGGTACATTCTGGGGTGTAAATTAGCTGAAATTAACCTTAATCACTATGGGTAATCCATGGGAAGGGTTCAGTTCAGATTGCAAGGGTAAAAACAAATGAGGCTGAAAGCACTCGAGGCTTCTGAAGCAGGAAAACTTTGAGGCAGGGATGTTGTTGGTTAAGACAAAAACATCATATTTCAGGAAAAAATACTAAATGCTCAGATTATAAAGCATTCCAACATGAATATGTGAGCAGTCTTTCTCTTTAATAGCAGGATGTAAAAGCTTGCTTTCTTTTTGTAAATACAGGAGATAATTTCAACCTGAATAAGTTTGATTTTGAATGAATAAGAAGTCAATAATCCCACTCCCTAAAAAAACCTGCAAAATATAAGAGCAGAATATGAGAGCAGAAATGCAAAATACTACGACTGAAATGCCGGCTTGTCTCCTTCAACATTAGAATCCTTAGAGAATTAGTGGTGCTCTATGCCAAAGCAAAAGTATTACATACCAGTGCTCTGAAAAAAAGAAAAAGAAAAAGAAAAGCAGAAAGTTAGAGGCTGAGGTGCCCTTTTTTGCATTTGGAGACCTGAAAAGATAGAAACAAAATACTTTGCCTTCTTGATATGTATTTTGTTTTTTTAAAGGGAAGAAGCTACTGGAGAAATTGAAGAGGATGACTCCTGGTACCTAAATGGAAGATGGAAGTTAAACTCCACCTACTCGAGACTCTACGGAATGGGTATGTTGGGGAAGAAGAGAGGAGGGGAAACTTTTTCTTACCAGGGCGCACATATCTGAGCAGCTCCTGTATGGAAAACATTCCCATGGTGTGCCTTGTGCAGGTCCTGTTGGGTAACAGGATCCTCCAGCCAATAGAGGCAATGTGCTGCTGGTCCTGGCCCACAACACCTTATCTCTCTGTGTCCATGGCCTTGCTCCTCCAAGGAATGATGCATTCCTGTGGATTTCTGGCCATGTCTCCCCAGTGTCGCTATCACTGATGCTCCCCAATCTCCATCGCTCTGGTGTAAGTCGTGCATGCACTGAGGCCCCTGCATGTGTGGGTGTTTCAATACATGGCTTGGAAGGTCATGAAAGTTAGTCCCACATTATTTATGTTGAAAACCATCAACTCCTACAGTTTTCTACACTGCCTCATACTTCTTTGTCTTTCATTAATTACACTTCATTAATTGTTTTGTTTTTCATTGGAGGCGTAGGTGAGAAAAAAGCAAGTGAAGCACTTTCCATGGAAGCAAAAAATGTCTCAAAGTTGCCCCATGTAATGGATCATTCCCAGATTTAGGAAGAGCCAGTGAAGACATCCTGGCAAGTGCTGAGAGCGTTGCAGGGGCCGAGTCTCTTCCAATTATTTTGCCTCCCAAGATCTTGTCTCCTGGCTTGATCAGTCCTTCAGACCATGTGCGAAGGAAAATGTTGAAAAGAGGAGGTGGATGAGAGGGATGTGTTTCTTACTTTGTTTCAGAAGCAACTCCATAAATCTCCACACATTAAGGTCTTCCATATGCGGATTTTCAATATCAGCTTGTCACTTCAAGCTGTCTAACATGAACTGTTGGATGGGGCTGCTGTCTTCTCCAGGGCTCACTCACATCCCACCCAGATGCCAGAAAAGGTTAAAAAAAGCAGTGAAAAATGCAAGAGGTGACAGTTCGGAGCAAAGATGTTTTCCAGAGTTGCAACCTATTGACCTATTTTCATCAGGCTCAGTGGTGTAGACTATATATCAGGATCAGGGAACATCAACAGAAGAGGGAAAAAGACAGTTTAAAAAAAAAGTAATTCTCATGGTGAATTTAAAGCGACCAAATACTACCTTCCTCACTTCTCCCAGATCTTCCTGTAGATCTAGCAGCCACCTAAGACTTGGAAATATCTGGCTCATCTCACAAAAATGTGCTTTAGAGTTCAGCAGGTGAGTGAGTTCTATTTTTCTTTTTTTAGGGGAAAAATATAAATGTATATGGGTTTATAAACCATTCTCTTCTTACTATTATATTCATTATTATACTGTGCTCAAGTACAAAAGTTACAGTTGCAGGTAGGAACAGAATGGGAGAAAAACAGCACTGAAAATCTGAAGTGGGCTTTGAGATTTTCTCAGTTCCCAGTGGCATAGGTCTCAGAAAGTTTGCAAGTTCACATCTGAAACTCAGTTTTGTAGCTGCTTCTGCTCTTTATGGGGTGCAAAAAATTGCCAAGTCCTGGATCCTATCACTGAGCATTAATTCTCTTTCTGGATCCCTGTCCAAAGCTTGGGTTCATCTAAGCTCTTACCGATTAGAGGATGAGTTAGACCATTGAAGGTGCAAATACATGATTGTTTATAAGCACTGGGCACCACAAAAGAAACTTACTTTTAACTGTGTTTTTTCCAAACTTCTGGATTTCTGGAAACAGATATTTAAAATGGATGTTGTAGTACCCATAGCCACAGGTTACTTTAGAAAGCAAAGGCAGAAGTGGATTGAAACCTCGTTATTTTTCAAGAGAACAATTCTTCCATTGGTAAATAATACAACAGCCTAAATCTAGCCTCTAGCTTGAAAGGTTCCTAAACAAGTGATTGCTGAGAGGATATAATGGGGAAATGCTGCTCCATCTGTGGCCTGATTTCAAGCTCTCCCTTTACATGTACTAATGGGTCATACTGCTGAAAGCATGTCTGGTAGAGATGGCTGATCTCCCGTGAAACTCAGAGATAAGTGAGGATGAAAAGTGAAATAATGTCTTCTTTTTTACCATTTAAAGAACCTTGATTCAAATTAGGATTAGGAGCTAGTCAAGTTGAAACTGGAAAGTTAGAAAAAACTCTTAACTTCCTCCAAATAGCTGAACATTGTGTTAGGAAAACACCCCAAATGACCATGGCCTTCCTCAGGGTTTCGTTGTCTTGGTGCTCCCATGGGAACGTTGCTGTGATATTTGAGAACCTATAGCTGCTGCAACTAAGATCCAGCTGTGAAAGTGATGATATGCAGTAGTGACTAGGAATAGCAGGGAACCAAGCTTCAGTGACCCAAATACCTCTCACAGTCCTGTAAAAAAATCTTTCTTTGCCTACTGCATTAACAGCCAGATATTTCCATTCAGTACCGATGGGGTGTATTGGGGGTGGGATGTGGTCTGTACCTAGGGATAGAAGTATATTTCAAATCAATTTTTCTGGGGTAATACAGGTTCTTTCGAGCTCTTCTCAGGCTTTGAATTCTGCCAACTACTATGGGCTGGGAATTTTAAACAAACAACCAGAAAAACACTTTACTTTGCTCCAGTTGGCCTTAGCCCACCAACCAGTTCTACACAGAGTCAAATACAGCTGTCAAGCAGTAATGTGTTTTGGTTTTTTTTCCTCTCCCTGATTATTCCTGGGCTGAAGCTGAACTGATAACCTCAGAGACTGTCTTTTTGGGCTGGCTGCAGACCAAGAATGTCATTTCACAAAGAAGTGCTGAGGTTTCAGAAACAAGGTTTCACTGCAATGTGGAATGAAGCTGGGAAGTTTTAAACGCTGTCAAGGGACAGTGAATGCCCTCAACAGCTCCTACCCCTCACTGAATTCCCCACCTTTCTCCTGGATTGCAGAGTACCGATCTGCCTTGTGGAAAACATGGGTTCAGCTTGCTTCTTTCCTACTCAACTTTTAAAACTTACCTGTCCAGAAATTCATTGGACTGTGAGGCATAGCAAGGAAAACAGCTTATTTCTTGCATGCCAGGACAGCTTAGAAGAGCAACTATCCAACATAGCTTCCCTTTGACAGGAGGGGTGAGACTCCTTGGGGCAGTGGCATGTAGTCTCCAGCTGAGTTGCTGTGAGGCTTGGGTGTCCCTATCAGTTCATAGCACCTCCTGTTTCCTCTTGAAATCCTTGAGACGATCCTCAAAATGCTCAATTTTTTTGGCAGGGGACAAAGTTGCAGCAGCAGATAGTCCATGCCTCCCTGTCTTCCCTTTCTGGTGTCAAAGGGCGCAAGGGAAAAGCTGAACATTGCAGGTTTCCAGCCTAATCAGAGAGGCATGTTCCTGTCTTTGCTGACAGCTTTTCTGTCCTCCCGAGTACAGCATGGCCAAAGTGGAGACTGGGGCTGCTGGAAAGCCAGGTGCTAAAGGCTTTCCATATCCATCTGGGTGCATAGCAGAGTGGCTTGCACATGATGCAGATGATGATCTGCTCCCCATTAGCAGATCTAAGTGTACAACAGCAGCCTGCCTCGCGTGGTATTGCCACATTTCCAGACAAGTAAAAATGCAGTTAAAACTTTGAAGGTTTGTTTATAGCTCGAATTTTTCCTCGTACATTTGTTCTTCTTCTTGTCTGCGTGCAAATGTGTGTCAAGGGGGAAGGGAATGCTTCCTAAAAGAAATTAAAAAGTTTGTGGATTTGTGTCTGCTGTCTTATCTGACAGTAGTTCACCGGCTCCAATGGAGAGACTCGGGTCTAGACATCACAGTGTATGTGGGGGTGGGGGTTGAAGGAGAGGGAGAAAAGAGAAAAAAAATGCAATATTTTTCTTTAAGTGGCTGATTTCCTTCCTCTCAAATACCAAACAAAATTTTAATGATGAAACCTGCTAACAGCTGGGGCTAATTTGGAGGTTATTTTTATGGCAAGAGCAGCAAGACAATAAGAGGTCAGTCCCAACTGCGGCTCAGTTCAAGTGTTTATCCCAGCAGACCCTCTAAAATAGTCGTGATCCAAACTCCTCCATCCCCATTGCGTCACCTCTGCGTGGTAGCTGTCTGTCACGGGGATGTGATCACACGCTCATCTCCCCTCCAAGGGATGCAGAGGCTGCTGTAGCTCCTTGCTTAGCAAATCACAGGGCAGGGCCAAGGCCTGCAGGGTTCACTTGGGGACTCTCTGGAAATGTCGTCAGTGCTTACATTTATATGTCATTGGATTTTCAAAACTTTTCCGCTTTGCTGTTGGTTGGTCCCTGTCTATCCAGGATCTTCCCCATCTACTGCGGAGAAAGACTCTTGTCCCAGGGTTACCCAGGGTTCACGGGAGTTTAAGAGCTGTTTGCTGCTGCAGGATGCGTGGCTCTCTCTATGTAGTAAAACAGAAAGCAGCTTGCTCCCAGGACTTGGAGGAGGGCTGGACTGCAGGACCTGAGCTTGGGGGATTGGCAAGGATTGGGTGTTTTGGGAAAGCCAATTTTCTAGCCCTGACCCTGGTGTACCAGCATTCCCCAAGGAGCACCCATGGTGAGGCATGGGGTGGAGCAGGAGTCCCACCAGCCATCGAGGGAGTCCCTCACCCCGAGGCCCGCATTTGGCAGAGGGGGGAAGGAACGTGACAGACACAAGCTTAGACTTCTGGCACTGCTTGGAGCTTAAATATCCGCCATAGGCTGTTAAACCAAAGCCAGTGGCTCTGGGGATGGAGGAAGGCACCAGCCGAAAGGCAAAGAAAGCCTCCTTTCACGAGTGAGAACCAGCACCTCTCGTGACGCTGCCATATAAAATCATGCAGCACCTGTTAGATCTTTTCTCGCTCTGCTCTCAAGACGCAGGAACAGCTTGGCTCTATATAAGCCTTGATGTGTTTGTTTTCATTCTGAAGAGCTAATCCAAACCCCTCTCTTCCCAAAGGACAGGGAAGGAGGGGCTGGAGGGGGTATTTTTATTTTTTTCCCTCTGCTGGGGAAACAGGTTGGAGCTGTTAAAATAATTGGCAGCAGTAGATTCCTGCAGGTTTTGGCTGCATTTTAAAATAGAGAGGTTTTCTTCTTCTCCCTCTCTCCCCTTGTTTTTTGTCTTCTGATTTAGCCATAAAATTGCCACTTATTACATTAGCAGTTGCAGAAGGCAGGAGTTTTCCTCATTAGAGTGGCTCCTGCTCACAGGCTCTGGTAATATCATTTGGTTGGAAGGATCTTGCCAAAAGGCTATAAAACCAACTGAGAACTCACACGGCAGTGTCAGGAGGTTGCTTTCTTGGTTACTTTGGTAACACACAAGCAAAGCTTCCCTCTCTTTTCAGGACAGGTTTAGTTTTGGATCTATTTCCACCTCCTCTGTCTTGTGAAGGACTTTGCAAACAAGGAGCAGTGAGGGACGCGGGAGGACAGGAAAAGGCCCACAGCATGTGTCAGTTCTGTCACTGAGGGTTGTGGCTTTCAGGGCAGCTCAGATGTGTGCATCCCCACCTGCATCCTCCCGGAGACCATCAGGGGCCAGCAGCACGCTAGCCCACACCTTTCCCAGTCCTCAGAGCCCACGCGTCACACACTGATACCCACCCAAGGCAGTTGGTGAGCACCACCTTCCAGCTGGGACCAGACTCCTCACTGGTGGGCAGATGGCATCTGGGGCCCTGGAGCAGCATTGCTAGGCAGCAGGGAGCACTCCCTGCCTTCTCACAGCAGCCAGGCAGCCCAGAAAAGAAAACTCTGCAGCTCACCAAATAGTACCTGCAGCCCTTTTACCTAGATTAGAGTCTCAGCAGAGACCCAGTCTGCAGGGGATTTCCCCAGCAGCTCTATTGCTCTTTTTCTTGAATGCATGAAATTTGGAGTGCTTCAGTCTTCAACAAATTGGAAGCTGTGTTACCAGAGCAGATGAGATCATGTTTTGAGTTAATTGAGTCCTACTACAACACCCCCACCCAAACTTACAGAATAATTCAGAAAAGAGGGGAAAGAGGGAGTCCTGCCCACATGCACAACCAGCTTGCTAAAACTCCTCTTGATGACATAAACACACCTTGCAAAGCTCAGGAAAAAGTACTTATGGAAGGTGTTGCAACTCTTGGAAAGATGTATCCTTATCAAAACTGTCTGGTCAGGTGCAGATTTAGACACTTGGGGCCACAGTGCATTTTTGGCAAAGTCAGAATAACTGGCATTTCTGCCTTGCTTTTTACCTCCATGGACATCAGCCTGGCCAGCCAAACAGATGTTGTATTGCAATTGAAGAAGACTTCCTCCGAAATGGACCTAAATTTTACTGTGGGAGCTGGATACATCCCACTTTGGGGCCAAATTTGAGTGAAACACTGTGTTCCGTAGCGGCCTGCCCTCCTCTGTGAGCCAACAAGTGGCAAAGCCCAAGAGTTGCAGGTGGCCAGAGCTGCAAAGCCCAGAAATACATCTGCTTCATTCTTTACTGTGAAATTCTAGGAAATCCCTCAGTTTCTGAGAGCCCTGATTTAAAGAGAAGCTAATACTTGCTCATCATTAGACATGGCACAGCTTCTTCAGTGGCTGGGTCTGCAGCTGGAGCCCCACAAGCAGGCAAGGACAGACACTTGGCTGTACACCTACAGAATCCAATCCTCTCTATCCCAAACTGGCAGAATTGACTGAAGCTTTCATTCTGATGCTTCACCCAGCATGGCCATTGTAAACCTCCATTTGTTACAGCCCTGTCAGGAACAGTCCTCGCAGCACCTCCATACAAGCAACCATCCAGTCAATCTTCTAAAAATCAGATTGTCAGCACCAAGGTTCAGCAAAGGGGGTCAGGAAGATTGTAGAATTTTCTGCCCTTTACTTTGTCAGCTCCTCCTACCCTTCCCTGAACTTTCCTTCTCTTTGGCAAGAAACTTCAGAAGTCAATTCCATGACTTTATGGACAGATCTATATAAAACAGTGACTCAGTCTGCACTCACTTACTGGCACAGATGTATCAGCTGCAAACAACTTTAAAATGGTGAAACATAAAAATTACAATTAAACAGAAAACGAAAACATTCTGGGCCAAAACTTTGGGGTGTAAAGTCTTCCATATGTGTCAGCAGTTTCTGCTATTTAATACTAGAGATGGACCCAAAGAGTTTCTTTATGAGTCTCTTCTCCTTCAAAGCTCAAATATTGACTCTAGAGAGGATTTCTGTCTCTTTGTCCAGAACTCATTTCTACGTACTTTCAGTGTAAAGCTCATATTAATATAACAAGGTGGCAGTGGCTGGGAGTGTGGAGAAGGTGTAATCCACTCATTAGATATTTCTTAGCACCAAAATCCCAGCTGCAAGCAGGGATCTTAGTTGAGGATGGTCCACAAAGGTTCTTGTTCTGAACACCTGGAGGATATTGTGCTGCTCATTGTCAAAAAATGCAATCATTTTTGGTCACTTTAAGTTACAAGTCTCAGGAAAGAAAAAACACTGGTAGTGATTTCAGATGCTTTTTTCTCCTCCCAGAAATTAAAACCAGTGCCTGGACTGGTGCCTTTGAATTTATTTATCTTTTTTAAATTAAAACAACCACTTTAAAAAAAAAAAAAAAAAAAAAGCACCACCTACTGGCTTTTACTTTAGCTAAAATTTTCTGGCAAGTGTCATGCCAGCAGTTTTTTTTTTCTTTTTTTCTTTTTTTTTTCTTTTTTTCTTTTTTTTTTTTCTACGGGAACTGGAGGGGTAAGTTGGTGTGAGAAACTTTCCCAAATAATGTGTATAAACCACACCAAAACCCAACAAACTCAACCAGTCTGGAAAGGTCTGGGAGTGAGAGGAAGGCACATCTGCAGACAGGCTGGGGACATCAGCAGTTTTCAGCTGGCTGCCAGCAGCAGCAACGGCTTCTGCATTCCTTCAGGCAACAGGGAGATGGATTTGGTGGTTCTGGAACCAGCAGAACACCTGGTCTGGGCAGCCTTTGGCTTCTTCATGGAGGGTTTGAAGGGAGCCTGAGGAATTGGGGCACTCCTCCCTTGTGGGCAGTCTGGGCACCTGACGGCTGTGGGCTGCTGGGGAAATCCCGGCCAGCGCCTCTCGGTACTGCAGGCAGGTGTCCAAACCTTTGGGCCAGAGGGCAAGTGAGTCCTTGAAACTTTACTGCAGACACAGGAGAAATCCCCATGGGAGGCAGGACTCCAGAGGGAAGTGAAAAAAGCAAGACGGATCAGCACAAGCATCTTTGGTGACATGAATCGGGAAGGAGCAGGCTCAGGTTTGGACGGTACAAGCTTCCTGTTAAAATGTGGCTTTTTGGTAGGGGTTGGGGGGCAGTCAGAAAAATAGGCAATTCTCACTGAAGGTCTACTTCCTTCATGCCTTTGGACAAACCAACATACTGCTGTCTATTCTGAGCTCCTGGATCCCCATTGCAGGAACAGCAGCATTTTGTCCCAGCACTTGGTGTGTTATGGAAGAGCCTTGTTCAGGCTTTGGCAGGGTACCAAGTGTTTCCACCTGGCCCCACAGAGAGTTTGAAGCCTAAATACCCCCAACATCAGCCTCATAGGCACCATCGCATGTCTTTTCTCCCAACTCCAGTCGGGAGAGGGAAACGTGGTCCTACCTGTTCAGACCAACACAAGCCTCAGCTCACCACCTTTCTCTTGAAGGTTGTGGTACTTCAATCTGAATCCTCTTTCCTGCCGTTTCTTTCTCCCCCCTCTCCTTCCCAGTTCAACTTGTTTCCTGTTCTCAGACATTTGCAGCAAATGTGTGTCTCTTGCTTTGTCCTGTAAATTCTGTGTGACCATGGGAACAGTTCCTGACCCAGCTGGTAGCCTGTGTGCTCTTCTCATTAAACTTTGGCTCTCGCCTCAACTGGATCTTTAGGCAACATCCAGGTGAGCACAGCTGGGAAAGCACTTTGATTCGCCTTGAGGATGCGTATGGCATTGCTTCCCAGCCTGCCTTTCATCCAGGGAAGCTTCGTCCCCTGAATCTGCTAAAGCACCAACCCTCTCCCTACTCCACTGCCTCTCCTCAGAACAATCCCATTTACAACTGCCTCCCCAAATCCTTTTTTCAGGGCACACAACCAGAAAAAAGACAGTGGAGTTCTGCAAGGTGACTGGTACAGGGAAGGCCTGTACCAAATTAGAGAAGGCCAAAATTTCGGGGAAATGGTATTTTTTGAAGCCTGAACTTCTTATTGAACCTGTCAGAGCACCTGAAATACTTTAGGTAGTCAAAAGCAGTGGTGCACAGGGTCCTGGTTCCTGAATTTCTGCAGAAAACTTCAAAGCACTGTCATGCAGCTTGAAGGGTCACATGGATCCCACCTGTTTGTTAGCACAGCCAGGAGATTTAGTGCTCCTCAGCTCCCTCACACCAACTCCCAGACTGGGCAGGCAAATAGCACTGACTGCAGTCAGCACCCACCTCTTGTGCTTGCACCTTCCCAGGACACTGAGGACAAGCTACGGTGCAATCCCCTGCTGTGCCCTGCCAGCTGACTCCAATGGCACAGCCTCCATGGTGTCCCACCAGGAGAGGAATGAGGAGGGAGCAGCAGGGCTTGCAAGCCAGACCCATGTTATGGCTGTATGCAGTGTTCGACAGAGGAGCAGAGCAGCCTTCAGCCCTTCCTGAGAGCTGGAAGTAAAGCAGGGGAGCCCACCTGAGGGGATAAGCATCAGGTCACCTTGCAACCCAGCTCCACACTTCTGAAGGAACCAGGGTCATCTGTGAATTTTCCCAAATCTCTCTGAAATCCAGACCCCTGGAGTACCTGGTGGAGGTGGGCCATTATTTCAAGAGGACAGGCCACTTGGGAGTCATTGCTTTCTGGCCAAAGCATGCAAATCTTCCCTTAAATATCTGGGAGAGGTGAGTTATCTTCCTGGTCCTCCCAGCTGACTTGGAATGTCCAGCTGGGAGCTGCAGTGAGTAAACTGGGTGGAAGATGACACTTACAGAAGGTTTTTGACCAAGGAAATTAGCATCTCTCGCTGCTTTTGGAGGGTGCTGGCATTAGCCCAGAAGGAGGATCTGAGAGGGTCTGTGAGAGCCATTTTTTAACCACCAGCATGAGAGTTACTGTAAAATAAACTCTCATGTCTCCCCCCTGGGAGGAGTGAGCAGCAAAGTGCTCTGTGCGTGTGCACGCACGGGCATGAACAGAGCGCGCTGCAAAGTGTCAACGGCCTTCTGCAGAATATGGTTTAAGGCCATTCTGGGGATTTCCCAGCCCTGACAAAGAATTTAATTTCCCTCCACAGGGTGGGAAAATTCAGCAGAGGGGGTTGGTTGCTCAGGACGCTGAGCAGAGCAGCTCCAGTGTGGAGGCAGGGTCTCCTGCCATCAGCAGCTGTGCTGGGTCCAGTCACAGCAAGGTGCTCAGGCTCATGGAGAGCACTTGGGTTCCTGACTGCTGTGGATTTCCCCACCATGAATCCAGTCTTGACAGACCTGCAGCCAGGCCTGGTCTGCTTTATGTGCTGTAACAGCCCCGAAATCTCGCACTAAAGGAAGGAGAGGGTGGCAGAAGGTCATCTCCGTGACTTTAAGTTGGGAGGGCAAGAGTTTTCACTGACAGGGCAGATGGCAAGGCCAAGCTTGCCAGACCGCTACCCATTCCTAACAGAAGAAAAAATGTGCTTTTCAAACGAGAAATCTTCCAGATATACACTGAAAAAAAGCAGAAACAGAAAATACGTGGGGGAGGGGAGAGAGAGGGGAAAGCATGTGTGAAAGATAATTTCCCAGAAGAGAAAAAAGGCAAAAAAAAAAAAAGAATATCTCAAAATGTGAAAAATCCTTGGCACCAATTCTGGCAGTCCAGTTTCACTGGGTGAGTTCTGAAATGGATTTCACTTGCTTTGCAGAGTGAAAAGATCTTTGGAGAAAGCTTTGAAACCGAGGTAAGTCCCAGTTCGTGCCCTTTCCTGCAGTACCCCACGACTGGGGGAGCTCCATGCAGCTCTGTCACCAGTGCCCTGTGTGACCTTCAGTAAGGAATTTAAATCACCTATGCCACAAGCTTAGTTGATATAATAGGTGATAACGGGATGAAAAAATGTTTTGATTTAAAAGCCAAGATACAGTAAAAATATGTAGGCTAGGGTTCATCTGAAACATTTCCAGTAAAGCATCGACAACAAAAAGCTGTTTGTTTTATTGGGAGGTGAATATAAATGCTCCAGCTAGTCCAAAAAAAGCCTTTTGTTGAATTTTCATGGCTCAAAAAGGTGGGGAGAAAAGTATTATCTCTATTTTAAAAAGTTAAATATAGATACATCTGTGTAATATTCCAAAACAAAAACATGAATAATTTTTGATATGTCAGACCAATTTAGTTCTTAACCTAAGAAATTCAACATGACTGGTGTTAGTTGAAATTAATAAGTATTTTTGAAGAAAATTAGTAAATATATATATAGGGAAGAATTCATCAGTGCAAAAAGCCAACAGTATCTCCCAGCCTTGCAGGAGTTTGGGGATAGTTAAATCAGACAGATGAAATCCACAGAAACTATGTGACAAGATGCCAGATAAGTGTCTCAGAAAGACAGGATTTGATTGTCATGGGCCTGTTCTCATGAAAAATAAAAGGCTCCAGTTTCTGTACAATTATGTACAGACAAGACATGTGTTTTCACTGCATGGCACCAAGCCTGGAGTATATTTTTGCTCCTGAATTACAAGGAAAACTTGGCATGAGGATGACCCACACAGCAAGAAGTGGGCAGATTTAATACAGATGCCTGGGATATTCTCTCAAATTCAAAAACTTTTAGTGCCATAGCTGTTTTTCCTTTGACCTGTCTACAGGATACCCTCATAGGGACCTTCCGAGATTGGGCTGGGATTTTTAGGTGTTACCACCATGCATTTATAAAGGAAAACACTTATCTTAGTGCTCTTCCACCTATGCCTGGGATTCTGCAGTAGCAGGGCTTTTGAACTACCATGGTTTCCAAGAGAAGGTGAGGTTGAGCTGGACAAGGCAAGGATTTTCTGCCTCTGCCTGTGACTAGAGCAACTCTTGAGGTTTCCTCTTTGGGTGTTCTTTCACACGTGTTGTCTCCATTTCCTTTTTTTCAAGCCTGCAAAAGCAGGAGGGTGAAGATGCTTTTTCATCGTGATCTTCTTCGGGACAGTGGGAATTCAGAGGGGTGGGGATGTAATCCTGCTTCTCAGCAGCACTCACGTGTCTGTGCAGCTCCTGCAACAATTAGAAGTAGCCACCAGGCTTGGAGACTGTCAGAAACTGAGGTTTGAAACTTCTCTCTGCTGGTCCTTCCTCTCCTGCCTTTCACACTGAGCCTCTCAGGACCATGATCATAGTCAGCCCATTACCAGCAGCACCGCAAGGCCCTGATGCCTCTTTTCTCTCACTTCTTCAAGATATGCTGCTGAGTGTTTGCACCAGCAGCCTTCATTGCCTGGACCTTTGTTGGCAAACAGCCCATTCACCATCTTTCACGAGTGGCAGCAGAACCAACACGGAGAATTAAGGTTGCTCATTTAAAGAGGAGGTTGGCTGTTAGTACCACGAACAGCCGTGCCTCTTTCAAGATTTAATCAGGGTCGACAAACAAGCCAGGCTTCACATAACAAACTAGTCTGACATTTTCCTTCTGTATTCCCAAGGAGCAGCCACCCCTCAGGGAACACAGGCAGCACAGTTATGCAGTGTTAAGAAGTATAATTTGAAACCGTAAAATAGAAGAGCCTCCCTTTTGGTGCTGGTCTCCAGGTGATTTTTCCTTTTGAATGTCACACAAAACCACCACAGAGACGTGTGTCCTTTGAGAGCTAAAACCATCAAACCTGTCTCGCTGAGGACAAAAATTCTAATTTAATTTGTGTTCCAAAACATCACTAGTAGTAGCATGACTCTGTCCTGTCATATGAAGTTTTCAAGGATGGCATGAAAAGTTTGCTTGTGTGCATTCAGGGTGGCCATGGGTGTGAGGTGTCACACACATAAGCACGTATCTATGCATGTATATATATGTACATACACACATATATATATATACTGCAACTGTGATGGACTGAAAAATCAGGCCCTCAATATTTATAACTTTGGCTCCTATCCCAAGCAAAGCAGCCCTAGTGCAGAAGCTCTATTTGTGGCAATGGGATCTACACACTCCATTTTACTTCTAATCCTAGGCAAGCTGGCAGACATAAGGTTTTATGGGAAGTAGAACAACTAATCCATGCTGAAGCGCACTGTAGAAAGTTTCCTAAGTATAGCGTCCCCTCAGAAATATGAGGGCTCAAATTAACCCCCTAAATCCTCTTTATCAAAGTCAGCCAAGCCTGGGGATGGTAAATTGATTATGTGGCCAACTCCAGCAGATGAAGTACTTAAGGGAGAGGGTTGTGAGGGAAGTGTAGAAAAAGGACTGAATTAGCAAAACTACTGACATGGAAATCTCTTGGAGCTCAAAGTCTGAGCACAGTTCTGCTGAATCCACAGCATTCACACCAGAATTTGGGGAGACTTGCATCTTGCTTGGAGACCCTGACTGATTTGTGAGGGACAGAAAGATGAGCCCCTGGCTGAAGCAGAACTTTGGGTTTTCCCTGAATGCAAGTAATTATAACCCCACGATGTTATTTGTTGCCCCTTGGCATTATTGCCCAGTGTGGGGTGTACTCTTTGTCTCCTAATATTCCCATCCAAATCCATGACTATGATCAGCTCTGCTCTAGTTTCTAGGCTGTATTAAATAATCAAAGAGAGGTTTCATTCCACTTTGTGAGTACTGGCTTGGGGCCAAGTGGAGAGTAGAGGTCTGGTTACAAACTTTTTTAAACACAAGTGTGGCCAGGTCCAGGCTTTATGTTTGGACACATTGCTCCAAGTCAAGGAGAAATTTCCAGTTGTCTGGATGCTGAGTCATCAGAAACATTGGGAATTAGCACAAACAGGGTTTTTTTTTTTCGCTGTGCTTCCCCTTCAGACCTTGAAACGGGCTCAAATTTTTTTGCTGCTTTGGCTAGTGGTTCCCATGTCTTCCCAGATGAGACCTCTAACAGGAGATTGCCAAGTGCCCTGGGAGTTTTCTGTGACCCTGAGAATTGGCCTAGAAAGGAGGGAGCTGAGGATGGGGCTGACACCTATCATGCTCATTTTGTGTGAGATCCTGGAGGGACTGACAACCAAAGGTCTTTCTTACCAAAGTGCAACTCACAAAGGAGCAAAGAAGGGAGAGGAATGCAATGAAAACATCTGATATAGAAAAGCTTTTGGTTAATATTTCTTTGCTGAACAATCAGTTGTTTGTGGGAACTATTTTCTTTTCTTTAATGAGTAATTCTGGGAGAATGAATATTATCTAGAGGAAAATTTTCTGATAATGAAAAACACAGATTTTGCCACAAAAATTCATCCTCATGAATTCCTAAAGCAGGAGCAGGTTCACCAGCTTCTCCCTTCCTAGTGCCCATGGAGTAAAGGAGAAAGACTATAGGGTTGGGAGGTGAAAATTTGTTTTTTTCCTTACTGATGGCTGCCACAGAGGCTTCTGCTTCTACAGCACTTACCCAAATCTGAAGGCCTGGCCCAGGGAACAGCTGTGGACTGACAAATACCCCCACTTATCTCCTGTTTCTTCAGACTTAAGGTCTCTCTGAAGACTGAGTAGTCCCAAATTCACCCAAGAAAGATTGGTGCCATTTGAAAATTAGAGAAAAGATACTTCAAACAAATAAAGGGTCGGATTTGGGGCTACAAATAACCAAACCAAAATAAAGTATACCATGTAGAAAGGTCTCCTTGAAACCATTTATCAAGGATCTCAAACAAAACCTCTCATTTTCCTGACCCTGAGAGCTGAGGACCTAAATATCTAGGAAGACTGGTTGTAATTTCCTCTAAACTCAGATAATCAGATTTAAAAAAGGGATAAAAACATGCATCCCTTTCAGATTATTTTTGCCCTCGTTTTTCCTTTCTCTTTTTGTGTGTAGGGCTTTTCAAGAGAAAGTAGTATCTCAAGCATCCTGTGAACAGAGGAGTAGTTGGGACAAAAAACATAGTGAAGAATTTCCCAGGTCTCTGGCGGGGTAGAAGTTCTGTGAACTACAGCCTGAACAGTTTTCATGCACCCTCAGAAACCCATAAATGTTTTCAAAGAATATTTACTAGCAACCTTTTCACTAACATTTGCCAAACTCATTTGAAAAGGGAAGCAAAGTTTCTGTCAGAGGAGCAATTCCTAGCAAGGGAGCCACAAGCTCCTTTGAGCTGCCTTGGGGGGGTGGGGGGGGGGGTATGCAAAAAAAAAAGCAAGCAAAAAAAAGGAAAAGGAAGAGGAGGAAGAGAGGGAAAGAGGGGAAAGCATCTGCAAACCATAGTCTGCAATTTTGGCTTTGGAGCTCAAGATAATAAGACCATGGACTGACAAATTCCAAGAGTTTTTTTCTATTTATATTAGCTTATATTTATTTGTTCAATATGTGAGGATGTGATTCCTTGTATTAATCATTACCTTGCTAGAGCTTTTCCTGATTCCTTTCCAGGATTATAAAAAAAAAAAGAAAGAAAAAAAAGTACACACAAAAATTTCTTGTGATTGTAGTATTACATGGAAAAAGCCCCCCGTGTAAGAAAGGGCAGGACAAGCTGTCAGGACAGCCCTGTAGCCTAGGGTTTTATTTATATCATTGTTGCTGGGAGATTTGCAGAGAGGCGTGCAGATGCTCTTCTCATGGAAAAAAACAGGCCAAGTTTGTGTTGGATTTCAGAGAAGGTCTGGATAAACCTCTCTGAGCCATGTCACCCTTGAACTCAGTCCTCCGTTTGGAATACCCCAGATTTCCACCTTGGTTTCTGTTCAAGGGTAAGGTGTTTGAGACCCCAGCCTTCCAGCCTGCCCTACGACAACAGCCCTGCCCTGACTCGCCTGCCTTCCCTACCTATGGCAGCTTCTGCAGAGATGCCCACCGGCCTAAAAGGGGTTTAGTGCCATACCAGGGTCCTAAGCTCTGGAGTAAAGCAGAGCATGTTCCAGTGCACGTGGACACTGATCTCATTCAGACCCCAAAGTGTCATTCTGGTATGGAAGTGTAACTGAGATGTGCAATCGGAATCCGTCCCGCTTTCCTAAAGAATGTGCAATTTGTGTTTAGAGCTGGAATTAATAAGAGTGTCCACTCAGTGCAAGCATGAGCAATTGTTTCCATCAGTTACCAGCAGCAGAGGAGGAAGGCAGCAGATGGAGAGATGCCCTCCAAAAAGCTGTTAATGAAAAAGAAAGGTGAAAGTGAAGGTTCTGTACTGGGATCCATTTTCATATTGGCTGAGTTATAGTAGAGCTTTGAAGAAAAGGAGACTCTGCTTTGCACCTAGAAGATGTCTCAGGCCAGGAGTAGATTTAATCAGGCTTGGATTAAATAGAGGAGAGCAGCTCTGTGAGCTACCAACTTAAGGATCAATGAGAAAATAGTGTTCACCTGAGCTGGAGGAGATTCCTCTCCTGAAGAACACATAAGGCAACTGCAAGGAGAAAGAAAGGGAGAGCTGCAGGTGTGACTCAGTTTCCTGAGTGGAGAAGCTTTTTAAAATGCTTACAGTGCTGTATAGGACTGTTAAAAGTTGCACCCCCAGTCTTCCCAGGCACTGAACCATCTTTCTCTCCTCCATTCCTGTGTATTTTATGTCTTCAAACAAACAATCTCTGCTACACCATAAACATTCATCAGCTGCCTGGACTGTAAGAAGGGAAGATAATGTTTTCTGTGCTTCTTTTGTGCTGATGGGTAAAGATGGCTTAACTGATGATTTCTGGTATGCTTTTGGAGCAGGTGAAACTTTAGCACTATCTGAGGAATGAAGTCTTCCTCTCCTAGCAGAGACATGTATCCTGGCCAGCATTGCTCAGTTTAACCCACCAGCTTAAAATTCATCCTGCACTTTGAAGTGAGTCATCCAAGTGGGGAACAGAAATCTCCAAGGTACGCAGGCTTCTCCCTGTCTGTGTAGAATAGTTCACCACAACAGTCCTTCAGACACAGGGCCAGTCCAGGGCTGCGTGACTCAAACAATCAGGTTTCCATCTCCTGCCTTGGGAGACTAGTGCACTTTTAGGAAAGTTTTCCTCAAGCTAATTTTTCCTTTGCTGAGCCTCAACCCATTGCTCTTAATTCTCTATGTCTTGCGTTAGCCCCCCTCCACCCTGGACCTCCCTGAATGACTGATCTTTCTTCTTGGATGATCTTCAGATATTTGCACATCATTATTTTTCTCTCCTGCTAAGAGGTCTTGTAGCCCATAGTAATGCTTTTGTGTCATAGTGTTTTGGGGTTTGTGTTTATCTGAAGCAATTTTCTTGTCTTCTTTTTAAGAAAAAAATGTCAGAAAATATAAATGGAAATCAAAATCAACCAGAGTCACTCACGAGTCAGGATGCCATCTGCCAAAATGTCTTCCAGGGTGCTTTTACTTGTGGCTGACTTTCAAAACTGCAAATGAAGCAGCATAATGGAAGTACTGGCACCACCTTATCTTTTTTCTACACTAACATAGAGACATATGAACACACCAGGGGTTCATGGGTGTGATACTTTGACCCTGTGGGAGCTCAGCTGGGAATAAACAAACATCCTTTTGTTGTAACTTTCTTTCCTAGAACTTCCTCGGGTTCATTAGTAATCACCGTCACCATTATTTTATATGTCTAGAATGTCAAGGCATCCCAAAGGATACTTATGTCCTTAATACAGTATCCATTTGGTTTTATGCTAGGAGCAGCAAGTGCTATAGCAAGGGGATCCCACATCTCATTTAGCAAATAGCAGCTCCTTGAAGAGGAAGATGCATTAACAAGAAGGTGTAAAAAATCATGACAGGGCCAATGAGGGAATGCCCAGGGAAATGGTAAACACTTATGGCTAGACAGGGGAATCACTTTCTAATAGTGACTTCACTCCTTGCAAACAAGTTCGGATACCTAGTTAGTTTCTTGGATACCTCTTGGACTTCATATGCCCCTTGTAGGCATCTAAAATTGGGGTAGGAAGAAACACCAAAATGTGAGAGCTGTACTTTAACTGTGCTCTGTAAAATGGACAATTCACAGCAATGAGTACTAAGAGAAGAAACATCCCACAAGCCTTCTGAAATGCTCATAGATTTCTGACACCAAGGCCACAGAAGAGGCTTCATTAGATGGACTGAATTCTAGTTAATTTCTTTTTTTTTTTTTCTATTGGGCTTGTGATTTAAATCCTTTATACTCAAAAGGTGAAATTCCTGAATGAAATATTCCATTCCTTCCTGTGAAGCAGATCATGGTGACTATTTTGCCGCCAACTCTGGGGCTCCACAGAAGCTCTGAAGCCTGGTGCTTCTACAGCAACTACAGGTCCATGATTTCCAGCTGTGGTTCTGTAGATTTCTCCTAAGAGGAGCATGTATCGTGACTGCAGTAAAATAGTTCACCTCTGACAAACTTCTCTTGGACATTTCTAACAATCAAGGCCTTCGTTGGAAAACTCGTAAAACAACCCACAAACTGAAAGGGATGTCACTACTGTAAGAGGGGTGGGGAGGTGGCAGTGAGATGGAAATTGGCCAGGATCTGAGAGTTAATGATGCTGACAACTTGGAATTTTCAGGAGGAAATTTTATCTCCATTTCTCCCCATTGGCTGCAGTGGCCATGCCCATAGCATGACACTCCAGGCCCTAACTGCTTAGACATTATTGCTTGCTGACTTTTTTTTTCCTGCAACACATTGCATTCTTTCTAAACATCTGTTTGCACAGAGAGATGTGTTGAAAAGACTGTGGTTATTCATTTAATCACATTTTGACATGGCATCACTGAGTGATTATATTAGCAAGGCTGATGAGTTTTCTTTACAAAGGGAAGCCCCATGGAAAAACATGAAACAGGCATTGTTGTAATTTTGCTGGAACGAAAGAGGGGAAAAACTCAAACCCAAAAAAAGCCCTAGCTCACGGCATGTCTCCACCCAGCAACGAAAGGCAAGCCAGAGATCTCTGAACAAGTCCTAATTAAGGCAATAAGTTCACAGAGCAGCAGGCAGTACCGGGGGGACAGGCTGCCTGGTCTCAAAGTGGCGTGGCTGAATTCATGTGCCTGATGGTGTAAAACCCCCTTGTTCCTCTGGAACACGAGCAGCCAGGGCACAGCACTGTGTGGCTGCAGCTGGACTTCTGCACTCACATCAGATGGGGGAGAAGCCGTGAGTTATGCAGTGATCCGGACTTCAAGAAACCTGTGCTCTGCTCCAGATCTGGAGCAATAGAATTACTGTTTGTAGAATACCCCCACAACCCAGCTGTGTACAGCTCCAGCATGCACTCAGTACTTCAGTCTCCTCTCCCCTATAGAGTCAAGGAGGGTGATTTGAGGCAAACACCTGAAGGTCTTGTACTGTGAGGATCTTCCAGCTAAAAGCAACGTGAATGACTGCTATTAACAGCTCGTTTGATTGTATAATTGACTATTCTTTGGGGTCTGCAGCATTTCTGTGGGCTCCAAGCTCTGCATCTCTAGGAAGCATCATTTCAGAGCATTTTCCTATCATTACAGAGAAGGTCCAGAAGAAATCCTTCTTAAGCTAAACCGTCCTCTTTCTTTTTCTCTTTTCTTTTAGGCTGAAAAGTAGAACAGATTTAGAAGAGCTGCTTTGTTTCTGCTGCTTTCACTGTGAATTTATTGCTCATGAAAGGAACTAGGCTGATAGCTCCAACATCTTCGTTTCATTCTCAGAAGAGCAACTGCAGAGGAAGGCATTGGCGGATCCCCCAGGGCCAGGCTCCAGCACTCGTGCAGAGAGTCAGCAGATGCCCATCTTCACCACAAACTCAGCTCTCCTTCTGAGCTGGCAGGCTGGGCTGGGACAGTCACGTCAATGCTACGTGCCATGGCACAGGCAGGATCCTCTCTCCTGCAGTTGTCACCAGGAGGGTTGAGGCCGGGGGGCTGTGCTTTATATGTGCTGAAATCTACTTTAAATCCAGTTCCGGGAGGGCACATGGACCTCCAGGGCCAAAATCTGAGACTCCATGACTATCTCAAAAACTTGTCCCCAATTCAACCGTAAGTCCCCGAATTCTTTTGTGTTCTCTTCTTCAGAAGGAAAGGAAAATGTGCTCCATGAAAGCATTTTGGGCTAACAAGTACGACTTGTATAGTGCTAGAAGCCACACTATATGATCTGCTGGCTTTGAGAGTGAACTGCTTCCTCCCCACAGCACCCCACTGACAATCCCAAGAGAGGTTAATGGTGGAGACAGATGTGCCCTCTGCCAGCAGCTGTGCTAATGGGAGAAATCATTTCCCCTTGAACTTGTCACACCTCTCCTGCTAACACCTTTTCCCATTGCTTGTTCCCTTGTTTGTTTCAGCCACAACGAGCTGGATTGGTAAATTGATTAAATAAGGAGGTCTTTGCAATTTTGTTTCAATCAAATTGAAAAGAAGTTGGAGATCTTATACACAAGCAGCTCTACTCCTGGGTGGTTCAAAATAGAGAATATGTGTCCACAACCTGGACACCTTTTTTCCTCCATGGGCTCATGCTTAAATAGTACAATGGATGCAGGTCCCTGGGAAGGGCATCAGGGCAAAGGTGCTCTGCTGCTAATTGCTTTGTTTCTTCCTGTGATTAAAATCAGACTTCAGTGGATTGCTAATCCCAGTCCTTCTCCCTTTTCAAGGCTGAATAGAAAGGTTTCCCATGGAGACTTGAAATGCTATTTTGATGTCCTGTAGGAGGTGGCTCCATAGTAATCCTGGATTTCTATTTATTTATTAGATTTCTAGCAATGGAAGAGCTTTCAGGAGCAAGGATCATCTGAGATCACAAACTTGTAGCAGGATATCTGTGCAGTTGCTTTCTTTCTGGTGGAGTATCCTGTGTGTGGATGACCCACTGAGCAGGAGAGATGCTGTGTGCACACAAGGGTACAGCCTCACGCTTCATGCAGTTGTGACAGCAGGGAAGCATCTGTGAGCCAGTGGACAGCGCTCATGGCAAGAAAACCCACCTGTCTGTATCTGACACAATGGTATTTCCTGTTCCTTTGGTCTGTGGGTCAAGCAGAAGTGTGACTGTGCAGAGTCCTCCACAGGGAGAGAAGCCATGTAAGTGAGCCAACATGTGCTGGCTCATGGGATCTATTAAAAACCATTTATTTCCTTCTTTTCTTAGCATCCCAGTCCTACCTTTGTCATGTGCCTTGACAAAATGCTGTTTCATATGTCAAAGTGGAGCTATTATTCTGCACATATATTCATCTTCAAGGACAGCTTGAGTCACTTGAGGTTTTCTCAAGGCTTCGAGGTAGCAACTGATACCTCACAGAAGAGCTCCAGCTTGCAAATACAGCCCTGGGCAAGTCAATATACTTGAATCTCTTGGATGCATGTCAGGAGCTCACTGCTCTGTGAGGCTTGGCTACAGCTCCCAAGCTCTCTCCCAGGGAATTCATCAGGATCTCCCTCCTGTGTGTCTGCAAGTTTATATTTTGCTTTGGCCTGAGCATCTATACTGATATCATACTTGATTTTTTATAAATCAACCCTCCATAAGTGAATGAAGGAATCAGCAGGAAGCTAATTGCATCATTTAACTCCTCATCCTCCTCAGCTGTCAATCAGCTTTCTGCTTTTGTGACCCAGAGTTCAGTTGTCTCCAGGTTTATTTTCATTTTAATTTTTCTGCTAATTAAATTTGGATTCCAGATTTTAAAAAAGCAAAAATGGTGCTGCTGAGGCTGGGAATCGGGAGATATATTGTTGTTATCTGAGTCAAGTCAGAGGGTAAATGATACCAACTTTGCTGTAGGCTCAAAAGGCCAAAAAACAAAAAGGGAGAGAAAACACAAGATACCTCCCAACTTGCAGTTTTTCTAACTTGTCTGTTTAATTTTTTGGGGGGGTTTCTCCCTGTGCTGTAGCACTTTGCAAGGTTTATTTAAACCAGGATATGTTTCCCCACATCTGTGTATCTTACCATGCACATGCCAGGACAGCATATGTTCACATCATTGGTCTGCTGTTCCTTTATGTGCATGTGAGTGTAATGCTGGATGTGTAAGACACAGAAAAGAAATGGGGGATTGTGACCAAGCTACTCTTCTCTGGTATACCATGGAAGCAGTTAAAAGTGCTGAATGAGGTTTAGCCTAGCTGTGACATGTTCTACATGCACAAGATAAAGGTTAACTCCAAATGACCTCCCTGCAAAAATGCCTGCTCACCTTTCTTTTAGCTGGTCAGATTTAGATACACAGGTGGTCTCCCATTGTGTTAGCAGCTGCACAAGTCATTAAAAAAAGGGCAATTCCTGCACAAGAATTACCAGCCAGACTAAAAAAGGAGAGGGAAGAGATGTTGGAAGAGCTCTGAAATCATCAGAAGGTTGATGGCTGAACAAAAGCTCCTGGCCACATGTTCTAGCTTTTTATCACACAGTCTTCTTTCTGAGCAAACAAAAAATGAACATGCCTTTCCAAGTGCACATGTGGGTCAGATCAAGGCAAGACACCCTCTGTGACCTGGACCATGTCGGGCCCCTGGCTGCTACCAACCAAAAGGATGGTGTGAGCACTCCCTGATCTGCCCCAGTGCAGAGTCAGCCGGCACCACTCAAGCAGCTGATCCAGGTGGTATGAGCTAATCCAGATGACTTTTGCTTGCAGCAGAGCTGACTGCCAGCAGAGCTGCGGGAGAGGTAATCTTTGGCTGTAGGACTGTGCCAAGCATCTGCAAGCTGTAATGGCTTCAACCAGCACAGCCACTTGCTGGCTGAACATCTGCTCGTAGCTATTTATAAAGGGCAGTGCATACATCGGCACAGTCATGTGCCTGGCTGCGCATGGCACCAGGCTCCACCTGCTCCCTGAAACTGGGCTTGTCTTTCCCCTTCTTCCCTTTATCCTCCCCAGCCTTCCTTTGCTGTGGGAAAACCACTGGCTCAACTCAAGGTGGCGTGGGATAGAGAGGGGAGAAAGGAGAGGCTTGCACTGGGGCATTTCTCACCCTGTTCTCTCTCTCCTCATATGGTTCACGTGTACTCACGTGGTCTTTTGTGAGGCCACGGGCCAGGGGCAGGGAGAGTCTCAGATGGATCTGATCACTGGAGCAGGGTTCTGTGGGAAGCTTTGTGTTCAGTTGCAGGATGCTCCTCTTAGGTAATTGCTCAAGCCCCAGCCAAATCCGTATCTGCAGGGAGCTGCACTTCCAGTCCATAACACCTTGGCATTATTCTGCTCTCATGAGTCAAACCATTGAGCAAGTCAAGACTGAAGAAACGTGGAACAAATTATCTTTATAGATCAGCTTGTTCAATAGCTCCAGCTTCCCTGACTTTTCCTTGCGGGATGTTTCCCTTTCAAAATGATGAAGATTATTAGGCCTGTGGGCAAGTCATGATGGCTCTCTTTAGAAAGGGTTGGGAGTGATGGATGACTTTTCTCTGTCTTCCTCCACCTCCAAATTAATAATGGTACACCATAATTTGTCTCCCTGGATCCTTTTTCCAGTCTTAGTTAGATCTCAAGAAAATGTATTTGCACTAGAAAAGAAGGCAAGTCCTTTATGAAGAGAAGGAATCTAAAGAAAAATGACAATAAAATATTATCTGTTACTGACTGGTCCTTCCAGGCAGAATAATTGACCACAGTTGGGGTCCAAACCCTTCAGGAAGGAGTTAATCAGAACAGTGTCTTGGAACCTTGGGATATTTTGGAAGAAAATGACTGTTCATGCAAGAAGGAGACTGGATAGGAGCTGGTTGTTGGATGGTAGCAACACATGGATCACATAGCGTTAAGCTTGCATCACTCTTTCCGTTATAAATCCTGAGCCCGTCTGGGCTCCAAACTATCAGCTCAAAGATGAGCAATATTTATTTTCAAATATTGTGCAAAATACTTTGAGTCTTTTTGGAATCCCAGGGTGATGGGGAGGGGGAAGGCAAAGCATGCTGGATGCTTTCCTCTTTTGCAGAGCATCCAAACTGTTTTGTTGCTGAAGTTCCAAACCAAAATGGGCTTAATTTTAAGCAAATATTTATTCTTTCTTCAGTCAGGAGGGGTGAGGCAGAAATAAAAGCATCAGTGTTTGACCTCTAGCAAGCAAGTTCAGGCTGTGCAGAAACTGCATGTGGTAGATGAACCAGACTCCAGAATGAAGCAGAGAGAGAAAACTAGGGGAGTACTCTGTAGTGGCCTGGAGTTCAAACTAACAGCAATATTATTTTGTAGGAGCTTTTAAAGGACACCTTCAGAAGGTGCCTGGTCTTTGTATGGGTGCAGGAAATGACAGCTCCTCTTCCAAACCCACCACCTAATTCTGATGTTATTGAACTGGACATAGTTGAAACGAGTCTCGGTTTGTCCAGCAGGACAAGGAGTCAGTAGAAGTCCAAAGCTGACAGGCTGACGAAAAGCATGAAGGACAGTAATTCCTCACTGTCTTTTATTTTCTTTCACAAGAACAATCATTAAGAGCAAATAATTACCCAGCAGCACCCAGGGAAGGTGATCGCTTGCAAAGCATTTGTAATGTAAGTATTAAAGCTATGATTACCTCTGAAGGTTCAGGCTTCTTTAGACTCTCTGGTGAGGACACCCACCTTCTAAGGAAGTGGTCACTGATGCTAACTCAGACTTGGAGCTGTATTACTCATGTTACTATCCTGCTTTTTAAAATTCCCCACTGCCCTCTGATTTGAATATGCCATTTTATGTCCCTGTTTGCTGTGGAAGACCAGGAGAAAAGCTGGTCCTACGCACCACAGAGAACAGAATTTCTCTTGAAGCTATTATTATTTCCAGAAGGTTTGCCATAGCTGGTAGTGTTTGCATGTAAAAAGATCAAACCACAAGCTTATTTGAAATCTGTGAGATGATTCTCATGTTCCTCTGAGTAATTGTTGTTTCTGATGACTGGTTTGAGTTGGAGCATCAGGTAATATTTATTCTTACTCTTATTCACTCTTATATTTACCCTCTACTACCTGGTCCTGTATAGCTGTTGGTTACTGCTACAGCTGGGTCTCCAGCCTCTGGAACTCACTTGAGGGCTCAGGCACCTCAAAATTTGTACTAACACCTGGTTGCAGTGAGTAGCAACCTGATTTTTATTCAGACAACAGCTGAGTATCTACAGTTTACACAAATGGAACAGAAAGCTGGTCAGTGCTTCCATTTCTCCAACATGAGGAGTGACCGATAGAGTAATGCACAATTTCTTTTCAGTTCAAAAGGCTTCTCTGTGGAGTCAAGGTGGGATTATGGCCATGTTCCAAGGAGCCACAAAGAACTGAAGATACTTCCCAGGTCTGTATCCATTTCCCCAGAAAAATGGGACAATCTGGAGGCATTAGGGTCTGGTTCAAGGTCATAAGGCCTGATCTGGGAGCTTGAACTAGCTCTTCTTATTAGCAGAGGCAACATTAAGGTTTTTCACTTGAGTAAAATTCTTCACTGTCATTACACCCTGAAGCTACACAAACAGTTCTGCTGTCTGACTCCATTCAGCTTTGGAAACTTTCTCGAGATTGAAGAGATTTGGATCACTCCTACAGAGCCTTCCACTGGAGCTTGATTCAAGTCCATCGGTTCAGATTTCAGTCTCAGCTGAGATATTGCACCTCAGGCCGTGTCTTACACGTGGACAGCAGCAGATCTCGCATTCAGCAGCTGGCCTGTGCTGATCATCAGAATCTACTGCCATAGACCTCAGTATAACTCCCTTTGTTGATGTGATCTACCTGTTTATAGTGCAGTGGTGATAATAACAAAGGTATTGTCTCTTGGGGAACTTCTCGATGATAGTTCCTGGTCTTGATTGCATGATTCATGTGATCTCAGAAAGAAATGTAAATTAAGTATATCAAAAGATAAATTTGTAAATAATAATATATTTTAGTGACTGTATTTATAGAGAAAGCACCCATTACATTAAGAGAGGAAAAAGCCCTCATTCATTTCTGCCCTCTTTTCCACAAAAGTAAATTGTTTACTGTTTGCTTTCATTTACTGAATTGCTTTCATTTACAACAAGGATCTTTGACATCCTAAGCCTCTTATCTATCTCTTCCTCTTCTTCCTTACAAACACAAATACTCTTTTCTGCATCAAAAGCCATTTTGCAACACTAAAGGCACAGAGTAGAGCTAGCAGTTTTTTACCCAAGCTTCCTGTGGCACTGCGTGTCCTTATTGCAGTTTGTACTACAGGACCACTGAATAGTAGATCCACTTTTTTTTTTTTTTTTTTTTTTTTTTTGGTGGGAAGTGTGAGCTGGAGTGTTACAGTAGGCAGCTGACACGGGACAGATCTGCAGAAGCAATAAAGCCACTGCAGTACTACTCAATGCTGCAGCCTGGGTTTAACCTCTGAGGTCCCTGTAGGCTTTTGTTTGGTTGCTATCAGTTAGCATGATTCATTTTGGGTTTTCAGCTTGGATTCAGTGGACCAAGTTTAATCAAATAGCTTTTTCCTCCCTGATTAGAGAAGCAAACTGTATACGACACTTTGCAGGAGATTCTGTAGGACCAGAGAGTCAAAAAAAAGCCTCTGAATCTGGGGTATTTATCCTGTTAAAGGAAAGATTAATTACTCTAATATATATCTTAGGAACTTCTGCCTATCTTTATGAGGCAGAGAGGTGGTGGCAGCACACAAGTATGCCCTGATACTGCTTTCTCCTCACATACAGTGTTAGAAGGTATTTTTGGAGAGGGTGGTGCTTTAATTTTTAGGGGAAAGAATATTTTGGAAGAATGTAAACTTGATTCTTTCCCTTTAAGATACCAGTATTGGAATTCCAGTCTCTTACTGAACAGTTTCTCATAATCCCACTGGGAAAGAACAACGTCCTTAGTGGGAAGTTTTCCTCTTACAATTCCTTCTTCTTCCCTAGACCATCTTCTCTTCCAAGCTGAGAAGTCAGCAGCAAAATCTTTGGGAACACAGAGTTCAACACTCATTATTCCAGCTTCTTATTTCTTGTGGCTGCAGGAGCTGAGACAACAGGCTGCAACATCCAGCAATTAAAGAAAAATAAATGTGGGATCAGTCTTAAGATGGTCACATACTCTGTGTTACACAGACTACTGCCAGGATCTGCAAATATTTGTGTTATCAGGCTCCACAGGGTTTAGAGCAGTAAGGACTGAGTTGCTTTCCCACAACCCCCCTTTTCCCTCCCTCTCTATTACTCCTCCACCCCTGCTGTTTCTCCCAGGTTTCAGGATAAGATACAAAAAAAATTATTATTCAGTCAAAACTCTTGGGTGACCTTGGAGGTGTAAATGTCTGGCCAAATGACATCCTAGCATTTGCTCAAGCACACCCTTCCCTGTTCCACATCTCCTGTAGATCCTGTGGGTTGCAGTTATGTTTTTAATATTATTTTCTCTTCTCTCCCCCTCCACCCTAGTGCAATTAAGTTAATTTTTTTCCCTTCCAAGGCTTGTGTCAATGAACAGTCAAAGAGTGAGACTTGAACCTGCGTAGAGGAACCTCTGGCAAAACCTCTGAATGTTGTGCATCTGTGGGAGAAGAGAAATGTCAGGAGCAGTTAGCAAAAAACGAATAGCCCTGATCCAACTCTGTGACTCTTCTCCTGCCAAGTTCTCCAGTGCTCACTGGATGATCCAGCAGAGCTTTGACAAGGCTCTCTGTTAAAGATTTCTTCCTCCTGTTTACCTGCTGTCCGGCTTAGTCGGGAAACTTTGAGTTCAATAGGAAATGGTCAGTAAGGCTCCAGGTCACACTAGCAACAGCAGCCTGGAGTCAAAACAAACTCAGGCCCACCACCATAACAAGGTGGTGGCCCTGATCCAGGAGGGACTGGGGAGGCCGGGGAAAGGCACTGCTCTGAGCTTTCTCTGAGCTGCAGTGTTGGATATGGGGCTGTGCCTCTGTACAGCAAGGACAGCACCCAGCCCGGGAAGTGATGAAAGCAGACTCCCTTCCAGTGGGCACTGACCCCTTTCCTGTCACCCTGCCTGAAGCTGACTGTCACATCCATGGACAGTTTCACCACTGTTCAGTCCCATTGCAGGAAACCAAGCAGCGTTGCAAATGCATGTCTTGCCTCATCTCCTTTTGTTCTTGTTCATCTTCTCCTGTGACCTGAGTTTTGCCAGTTATTCCCAGATAACTGGACCCAGTGCCATCCGTGTACAGCTCAGCCTGCATTCAGCTGCCATTTCCCTCTGTATCTGACAGCCCAGCTGCTGATTTACTAATGCCAGCTAAAAGATGAGTTGTTTGGGAAGAAAGGACCTATATGTACATACACATTTTAGGTGAACTGATTGTCCTGGGTCTTTTTCAGGCACTTAAGAGTACATGTCTTTTATTTCCTCCAAGAGACTCATGCTGGCCTACCACCCCAAAAAGGAGCACATTGCTGATTTTCAGTTGGGATGGAGCAATGGCACCCAAGCCAAAGTGTAAGAAGGAGTTCATACTTGGAAGGAAAGGTGCTGCACAGTCTATGATAACCTTCTGGTGCAGGAAAAGCAGACAAGGTTATAAAATTTCCCTCTGTCTTCCACCCTCACTTGAATGCTTCTACTTCCCTCTGTCACATCAAGCCAGAGCTGCAGAGGGGTGCAGCAATGGCCAAGAGGCGGTATTTTACCAAGGCCTTATTCAAAGTTCTACTCCTATTTTACAAAGCATTTAGGAACTCCAGGCTTACCTTGAGACCTGATTCAGTCTTCCAAGTTACCTCAGCTCCAGGGAATAAATTCAGTTTCTAATTTGGGTAGACAGGTTGAGTTTAATGGGTAGCAGAGACACAGAACTGAGCTTAACCCCTCACTTACTGGAGATGAAGCAAAGTAGTCATGAGGTCTGGGCTCAGATTTTGATTCTGAGATGTTCTCTCCTTCATCCTAAGCCCTGCCTAGCAAGGAAGAGCACAGCTAGGAGAAGATCTGCAGGGAAGTGAAAGACTTATTATAGATCACTCTTTTAATACGTTAACATTCTTATTCATTTTTCTTCCCCTCCCCTCTGGGTTGCAAGAACATTATGTGAGGCACGGCCCTATCTGGTATCTTTGGAACATGCCTAATGCACTCCAGATCCTACGGCAACCTTAAAACACACAATGGGAGAATGTGTTTGTGGGGAAGACTTTTCTAAGCTGGTCAGCAAAGGCAGGAGGTCCAGTGGTTGCAAGGTGAAGTCAGAAGGTAAACTCGAAAATGAGCTGCAAGTCTGACTTTCACCATGAAGATAATTAACCATTGCAAGAGATTCACTAAACACTTGGTGAAATCAAGGCAGGGAGTTGTCTTAAAATTTGCATGCTGGTTCAACCACAAAATTACAAGTATAAAAGTGGGAATTACTGAGTGAGTTTTTCTAGCCTATGAGAGGGAACGGAGCAATTAGAGGATTTTTTTTTCCTGGCTATAGCATGCCTAAATATTCTTAAGAAATAGAAATAAAATACTTTAAAAATGTAATCTTAAAAAAAAATCAATTAAAAGCAGCAATTCTAGAATATCTCTGGGTTTCTGAAAAAATAGGGGAGAGGCTGTGAAAGGACATCTCAGAAAGGTCCTAGGTCAAAAAATAAGAAGATGGGAGGATGAGGTGGGGAGAGTAAATGGGAAACTTTTCTTTCTTCTTCATCATATTAGTTGTTCACCTACACCCACCTAATCACTAATACCCATTTAAAAAAATAAGGTGAGCTTCTTTTCTACTCTTTTGAGGATGATGAGAAGGAAAGGAAAGGAAAGGAAAGGAAAGGAAAGGAAAGGAAAGTTCCAGGAAAGGAAAGGAAAGTTCCAGGAAAGGAAAGGAAAGGAAAGGAAAGGAAAGGAAAGGAAAGGAAAGGAAAGGAAAGGAAAGGAAAGGAAAGGAAAGGAAAGGAAAGGAAAGGAAAGGAAAGGAAAGGAAAGGAAAGGAAAGGAACACACAGATAGACAGCAAATTGACTGGAAATTGAATAATCATCCAGTTATTCCCTTCAGCACTCAGATTATATTCCTTATGCCCTTTCCCAGGAGCCAAGCTTTCTGGTTCTTTCTGAAGAGACCAAACTTAAAACCCTTTTGTCTGTTCCAGCTCCTGCATGCCTGCTCTAATTTTGTGGGTTTGTACTTGTGGGTGCTAATGCAGCTTTCCAGGGCTCATGGCCTGTCAGGGTGCATGGAAGTCAGCATGGTCTGACCTAGGGAGAGGAATGACTTGGTGCTGTTCAGTTCTGGGGCAGGAGTTAGATCAGCTGCACAGTAAGAATGCAATTTCCCCTGGGGTCTGCAGTAGCAATGACTGGCTGTCTTTAGGAGTGACTACTATTACTAGTTATTACTACCTAGTTTCTTGCCAGATAATTTGGCTGCAGCTCCAGATTTCTGTAGGGGATAAGCTGAGGGTGTTCACACTGCTGTACCAGGAGTATCAGCTAGATTGCACCAAGATTAGCTCCAAGGTCTTCCCGCAGACAAGTAATGTGGACAGACTGCATATTTGACCTCAGGATTTCTCCTACACCTGAGTATAAACACAATCACTATGCCCTTGAAAGTGTCCTTCGAGAGGCCTGTTACACAGGCTCTGCAGATCGGAGGGATATGGTTCACCTGAAGTTCTGCATTCACACCACTGCAAGCACACCATCCTCTACAATGCATTGTGTTTTGTAACAAAACCCTGCACAGAAAAAATGCTTTAATGACTGAGTCGAAGTCTTGAACCAGTCACATCCACACTACAGAGGTTTCAGGCCTCCTCGGAGAGCATCCACTGAACCCAGATAGGAGACAGGAGTGAGAATCATCAACACACCACTCCCGACTTGAATTTACCAAGAGGCCGCTGGGAAATTATTTCAGGGCAGAGATAGGAGGATGAAGAGAGTCTATAGGGAACCAGGGGGGATACCTGCCCACAGTTGTGCCACCACTGTACCTTGGGACTGACAGGAAAAAGAGGCTACCTGTGGAGCTGACAAAAATGTCAGCACGACCCTCAGGTTAAAAACAGCAATAAGTTGCAGAGAGATATTCAAACTTAGTTTCAAGCTCAGGACAGTTGTAGGGAGAATTGAGCTTCTCAGAAGCACAGAATTAATTTTTTTTTAATAGAAGTTATAAAATCAACGTGTGGGACTGAAAATCAGTGTGAATTAAAATTAATTCTCCTTAAGTGAGCAGCATTTCCCCAGCAAATAGCCATGCAAACAAAGTAATAATAATAATTAAAAAGGGGGAAAAAAAGAAAAAGAAAGAAAGAAAATGGAGACAGTAAGAGAGGAAAACAAACTCAGGTGATTTATAAAAGGCAGGCTGTGTGTCTGAAGTGCAGGATCAGCCAGGAATGTGTTTCCCGGAGCAAAAGAATTAACTAGGAAAAGTGGATGCCTTTCCTCTCACTGTAGAGGGTCCTGAGCAAACGCACAGCAAAGGTGAGGAGTGATAGATCCCAAAAGGAGGCAAACATGCACCAGCCCTGGAGGTGTTGTGACTGTACCAGAACAAGAGCTGCAGACCCAAGAGTTTGGCAGTGTCTGAAAGGGGGAACACAGCTGTATGAGTGCTGTAGGTGCTGAAGTTTCTCTTTGTGGCTCCATTTTGGAGTTACACTTTTGAGGTTCATTTGCAAAGGAAATGGTTACATTTGAATCCACCGAGGCACAGAGGAGGTGGTGAGAAACAGGGAGTGGATGGAGCTGTTCTACAAAGGAGTTCGTGTGTCACCACCCTCCTAGGAGTGCTTGGCTGCCTACATTTTACTGGAAGTTATCCTCACAATGCCCTGATGAAGTAGGGAAGGATTTGTTGTGTTTTTACAGACAAACAAAGCATTGAGTAGATTCATTAATTACCCTGGGGAATTTCCTTTGTCGCTACCCACACGTGTTTTCAACATGATGTTGGTTTCTGGCTGGCCCTGGTTTTACTTTGATCCATCAGACCATCTCCTTCAGCTTGCACTAACCAAGAACTGGGATCTTACTTCAATGGGTTGCTGCAAGTTACTGATGCAGTGAAGGGTTTATTACTGGATGTTAGCGGTTCATTCTGTGAAATTCTGAGTAAGGGGAAGGAAATTCCAAACCAATTATGTAGCAAAGAAAAGGAGTAAAATTCATCAAAGAAACAAAGCCATGTAAATTAATCACTCAACTGATGATTTTTTTTTCTCCACTCACATGGACAGGACCCTGTGCGGCTAAAGGAAAAAAAAAATCCTAATAAAAAACTTTGGGTTTGGCTACACAGCATAGACTGATTAAAGACCTTCTGCTGGGTTGTTAACCTTTTATTAGCATGAATCTAATAATAATAATATCACCACAAGTATATTTACTTTGCTGATGCCAGAGGGCCTTCAGGCAACTTAATAAAATGCAGCTCAAATAGTGCTCAATCATTAATAGGACAATGTGCTGAAATAAAACTGAGAGCAAGGGTGAACTAAAATGCTAGGATCCTTCTCCAGTGCTTGTAGGCTGATAATAAGCCAGATAAAATGTCTGTCCTCTTTTAGCAGCAGCTTCAGAGCACTGTGTATGTTGAACACAATGAATATATTAGCTATTGGCATCTGTGGAATAAGCATATCCATATATCCCCATCTTAGGCTTCTGAAAAGAAGATGGTAATCTGTCTCTACTCAGAGCTCTCTGGCTCTGGGATTTATCATGAGGCCAAGTCCACAGAAGGACAAAAAGAAGACCAGATCCAAAGCTGTGGAAGGCATCAGAAAGGCTCCCAAGTTTTCAGGTGGGTTTTGTCAAACCTAGTTTTCTCTTGCCTTTCACTCTTACTCCTCACCCCCTACAGCTCAAAAGGGAGGCATTGGCATAGGATGCTTTTGAAGGCAATCCAAGTTCTTTAATGACTTTGAGAAGTTTCTTCCAACAGCCCTGGACACTAAAGGTGACTATGCTGTCACTACATAACACAGAAAGCACATTTACAGTTTTCTGTGTTCCCTCTTTTTCAGCCCTCACTCACTGCTGTTTGCACTTCATAACCCCTGAAAAAAACCTGCTTAGGCATGGAGGAGGAGCTACATGGACTGAATTTTCAAGCTACATCTTGTTGGCATCTGCTACCAGACAAATGAAAGAAATGTCTCAATCCTAATGGTTTGAGCAGGATGTGTCATTTTCTCCTGTGCACCTCTTTTGCTGTGTCTATCAGGATGTGCTCCCAGTGATCCACGCTGGGAACACAACCTGCTGTGTAAGTCTGTATCCAGAAGGAGCTTATTCAGAGGTAAAGGAGGCAGAGGAGGCAATTTAGATTTTCAGAAATAATAAAGAAGTGGATAGGAAAGACATACCAAAGAGTCAGACACTCATCAAGCTGAATGAAAAGAAGGAAAAAGGACATTGCCCCTGTAGAGATTCAGTTGTCTTAACCTCCACCTGCTGTGGATTTTCCCAGCTTGTCCTCCATTTCCCCTTGCCTTTTGGATCCCATCCCTATCCTCTGTGGGAAAGTGCTGGCAGCAGACAGCTGCTAGGGATCAGATCCAAGTGGGTCCATGCTCAAAGCCAGATGTGTGGCAACAGAACGTGGATGAGGAGGCGAAGAGGAAAGAAGCTGGGAAGGATAACCTTGAACAGATGGGAGAGAAACAGCAAACGGGGCTGTTTGTCTCATGCCCATGACACAAGTAGTGGAAGGAGAGGAACCCTCTGAAGCTGAGCTCTGACACCAGGAAGAGCCTCCATGTGCTGCCTGGTTAGATGTGATGGCTGTCCAGGATCTGGATGGGCACTTCACTCAAACCTCTCATATTATATGCATAAAAGGAGAGGGAAGTGGGAGGTGGCATTTCTTAAATGGCATTTTTCCAAAGCAGGAGAACAATACAAATTCATAAACATTCTCATGTGCTGCCACAAACAGAGTTGCTAACTGGATCGTGTCCCTGATCCTGCAACGCTGCAGTGAATGGAGCGGGGCAGAGGGACCACACGGCAGAAGTGCCTGTTCTGGACAGGCTGCTGGCAAATGTTGCTCAAACTCAAACACATTTGCCTCCACATTTATTTTCAGAAGCCGTTTTTGCAGCATGTCAGGGCAGAAATCTCTGCTAAAACATCTTCTCTGTACATCTGGGGTGATGGAGGTTTAACAGCCTTCACTCGGCACCAGGCTAATTATTTGAGGTTGCTGTGACACACAGAGAGCTCCCACCACCAGGTTCAAAAAACAATAGGAGAGGGTTTTCTTTTCCAATAAGTGAATTGATTCCTAATTAAATCATGTGCAATTACAAAACGTCTGGCGAGCTTTATTTATGAATTTCTCTTTGGCTTCAGGAGTCTAAAGCTCCTAGCTCAAAAAGCACAAACTGTGCATGGAAACACAGTACATGTAATTAGATTACAGATTAAAAGGGATTATATCAAACTGTTCGTGAGAACCAAATAAAAGGTTGAAATTCGGAAAAAGTAAAAATAAATACAATAAAAATTAAATCTAAATAGTAGTGGTAGAATGTTGACAGTTTGGACAGTGCACAAATGCACAGTGGGGAGTTGCTACGTGAACTCTGGATGTAACAAGTCTGGGGCACACCATACTGTTGTATATATATTAAGACGAAGCCAGACTCTATAGATATTTATTTTAAGATACAAACACATGATGAAAAAGGGCAGAGTTAAGGCTGAACTTTTTTGTCATCTTTCTAAACTACCTTAAGATTAGTGCTACGTAGACAATGGCTCTTTTGCACAGGATGTTTTATTTTAGCAATAATCTCAACTCTCTCCCACCCCTTCACCTCTCTGGATCTCTGGGAATGAGAGTGGTTCTCACAGGAGTGCTTTCCTGTGACCCAATTATCTAAACAAATTAAAAAACATAAAAGTGTCCCCACCTAAGTCATGTCATGCTAACTCAAACTATTTTTTATCTTCCCTGAAAAAAGAAGCTAAAAATACACGTTGTTTGTTTGGGACTGATGATGAATGGACCATGGCTCCTGCTCTCAGGGGGTAAGAAGCCACATCACAAATGAACTAAATATCACTGCATAAATTCCTGTCTTCAACACTCTCAGCAGAAAGTCTGTTGTTTTTAATTAATAAGAGGCATGCTTCTTCCCCCCCGAACTCTCTATGCACTTACCTATACAGAGGTAATGCCTCTGAGTTGCAAAACAAAAATGTCTGCAGGGAGGCCAGGAAAAAGTAGCCTAAGTACATATAGGGGATCCAGGTCATGGCAAGGAACACTGGTATCAGTGTGTTGTGCTTCATATCATTCAGTAGATGCACGGAAGGAAGGAAAGCTGGGGTTTTTTTCAAGTTTATTTGTTGGTTTGTTTTTTCGCTGCCTAGTGAGTTATCTCCCTGCCTTGGACACTTATGAAAAATAGCTGAACTCCATCTACCCCTACTTTCTCTTTGCCCCACTCGTTAGCTCTGGCTCCTATTTGCAGTTGGTATCTCAAAACTTCAGACAATAGACATGAAGATGCAAAGTCCTCAGCACAGGGACTTCAGCAGCTCCTGTCCCTGTGACACAGAAAAGGTGCAGTAAAATGGAATATTACCAGATCACTGCTTAAAATTTTGAGCTATGATTTGATTCCATATAAGATTTTGTATATTGCTCTTTGCCTTACAGCAAAATGAGATTAATTTCAGAGTCAATTCACTAGGAAGAGCATGAATGTCAGGTATTTAGAACTCTCCTCATCATCTAATCCATTGTTTATTTGGAAAGTGGGATATATTGTATTTGTTATTCCTTTTCAGCTATTCATTACTTTTGAAAACCATCACTGACCAGGCAGGAAGGGGTTGCAATGTCCTATCACTCTGGGTCCAGGTTGGCATCGTAGCCAATCTCCTGCCAGGCTGTTAGTCAGACATCTTCAGGTGCATTCAAATTGTGTTGAAAGGAATACAGACAGAAAACAGTCTGAGTTCTGAGACTGCAGGAGGGGATTTATGGAACTGTTCTGCAGTGACCCAGAAATAAAATACATTTTCTCATAACTTCATTTGTTTCCCCCATTTTATAAAAATTCTTGCTGCAGAACAATTAGTACTATAGTTTTCCCTGGAAACAAGCAACATCCAAACCAAGTCTTTGTGTAACTACCAGCCACTCTGAACTCCATCAGCTCACTCACCCCACCTGCCTTTTTCATCTTCCCCATGGAAAGACTTTCACATTAGCCCAAAGAGGTTTTTTCCCTTTCTTTTCATATGTCAGCATAAGGCATTAAGTGCAACAGGGAGACTCTGTCATGTTAAAGGTCAGTTGCATAAGCTCTCTTAAATGGCAATTAAGTGATTCTATGACAAACAGGATGCACTCGGAGTGCAGACATCAGCTCCGACCTTGGGACCTGGGAGAGTCTGGGAAAGAGAAAAAAACACTTTGGGAAAATAAACATAACACCCAAAACTGTACTCATCTGCTGATGAATCAGCAGCGAAACTCTATCATTTCCCCTGTGTCTCTAGGGAAATGCAAAATGTAGTAACACTTTAATTTCTTGCTCAAAGAAACTGGCTGTGTTAAGATCAGCTGTTCATCCTACAATGTTAGGAACAACCTGTCGAATTTCTCAGTGGCAACCTAAGTATTTCAGCCGTTTGAGGGTAGAAGAGTTACATTAAGACCAGATCTGGTCAATGATACACAGGTCTGCGGTATGAGTCTGGGAAAGGGGTGATGTGTGATTACAGAGTGCTCCATGAATGAGAGAAGAAGGAGCAACACTTCCTGAGAGGAAGCCTGGCCAGCAGCTGGACAGAAGCCTCAAAAGGGAGTGTTCAGGCACGCAAGATAGCCCCATGAAAAGAACTGGTCCAAGCCACAGCCTCTTGCAGGATACACTCATTGCCCACCCCATCCAGTTGTCCTGTACGTATTTCAACAGGAGGCTAATTAGCCTGGAGGGTTCATCTTATGCTGAACTTTTTTCCTATATAGGTTTTTGGTGAAACCTGACACTTTCAGGTTTACTGGACACCACTGGAGAAGGTTAAGGTCTTCAGATGGCCACAGTGGGTGGTAGGGTGGATACATAAGGACGAGATGTCCTGGATGTCTCATATTTTCAGCCTGGTAAAACAATGTACAAGGCAAAGCAAACATGAGTTGGAGGACCCCAAAGAAGGCTTCAGTCAGACCAGGAATAACCTGATTAACAGCAGAAATATGGAATATGTCAAGTACAAGCCAAGTGTTTTTCTGACAAACAATGAGATGTTGATCTGCCTTTAAAACTCACTGGGCACAATATGACGAGGAAAGGAAGGAAGCAATAAAAAGCCTCATGAATGAGGATGGAAAAAACCCCCCATGCTTGCCAGATAGTGCCAGATCTGCAAGAGCTGGAGTGTATTTCAGTGAGGAAAAACATAAGTCAAAAGTTATTCTCTTAAGGGCATTTTCCTGAGAAAGTTCGTGAGATATATAGAAATACTGATTGGCAGTGGAAAGCAGAAAGTTTGGTCTGGGACATTTCTCCTTGGGAGATAGTTCTGAGTTTGGGAGGAGAATAGGACAGAAAGCAGTAAGGGCAAAGTAGGTTCAATTGAGGAAAAAATAATTAAAATGGAAAAAAATACAGAGGAACAGTTCCTTGGTTTTCAGTGTTCCTCCCTAAAAAAAGGAAAAAAAAGGAAAAAAAATCTTGAAACAAATAAATAAAAAATCATTGTTTATGAAGGGCAAGAAAAACTTGAGGACAGCTCAACACACTGGCCTGGGAAGTGCCAACATCTTGGGATGTAGCAGAGCATAATGCACTGAGAAAACAATCTCAGGGATGAGAGGGGGAGACTGAAATTACAGAGGGAAAGAGGCAATCCAGGCCTGGACTCTCCCCTCTGTCTCTCCTCTCCAAGTCTTTCCTTGCCAGTGAGAGGTGACTTTGGAAAATATGAAGAATGGGATGGGCAAGCAAAATTCACTTGGCAACATCCAGTTTCAGGGGCTAGAAAAGAGCTGTAGAGGATCCAGAGGCTGAGTTCCTGACCTCAAGGAGAATCCTGAGGGATATTTAAGCCACATTAATTCCAGCAGGCAGCGGGACATCCTGGCAGGAGATGCTGCAGGGAGGAAAAACTGAAGTGAAGGGAAATGCTCTTGTCTGAACTAGGGCTGATTAATGCCTTAGGAACCAAGGGTCTGCCCTCTTGTTTCACAGTGCTCAGTTATTCACCAGTCTGTCCATGGCAACAGGTGAAAAAAAGGCAGTAGACAACAGACTGTAGGATCCTTCAAGGAAAACCCAGACTTTGCATTAATCACTAATTCCTAAGTTTCAAGGAATAATGTGTAAAAACTCTTCTGTATTCCCTTCCCTCTGATCTTACAGAAGGAAAGCTTCTTTAGAGAAGAGGTTTATCCTGTGTTTTTCAGAGATATCACATTCCTCATTTGCTATCAGAGCTGGGAAACTCTGCATGCAAAGCTCAGGACTGAGCAGAACCAAGCCTGCAGATGATAATGGTGTAGTAGTGCATCAGATGCCACTTTGATCTTGACACCTGGCTCTGCACTTGAGCCCTTTGGCTGACTGGAGAATCCTGGCAGCAGCAAGTGCACATCTGAGGCTCCATACCCTGGAGATCTCAGTCCACAGTCAAGATTCTGTAGCACAGAGGTTCAGATTTCACCTGGCATGAAAGAAGTGAAAACCCAGCAGGAACAAACATCACATTCACCTTTCTGTGGCACCATTCATCAAAAACACCCTAGAATGAATGCAAGACTCACTTTATTTTGGCTAGGGAGAAACAATATTTATCTGCTCTAGACAGAAGCTGAAGAAATGAAGAAGAGCACAGCATCCTTCTGGAACAGAACTGAGAGTTTGAGTCAGAAGAGTGTAAATCAGCAGAGTTGGAATAGAGCCAGGACACTGGCATTTGCACCAAAGCTGCAATCAAATTACCAGAGAATTTCTAAAGACCAGAGCTGGTCAGGAGCTCAGATTTATATCTAGCAACCCACAACAGCCTTGAATACCAGGCAAGGGTGTTGGCTGACAGTTGATTCAAGGAATAAAAATGCCACCTTTGGTTATATTCCCTATAGCAACGAAGCAATGCTCCCTAGGTCTCCCACCCAAGCAGCCATCCAGTATTCTTCATGGGCTCTGACAGGATTAGATCTGAGGATAAGGGTAAAGGTCTTGTCTGAGTTGTGTTGGTGAAGTGGCAGAGTTCTTGGTCCTAAACTGTATCTGAAATGATCAGGCTATCCAGAATATAAAATTAAACAAGTTTCAGGGATAAGGCTTTCTTCAGACCTGAGAGAGATTCTGCAGCCTCCAGACTAGTTAAAAGTTCCGAATAGGAAATGGAAATCCCTGTTTTAGTCATTTTCTGATCAGTAATTTTGAATAGTATGTGTTTTGTAATGACAAGTGTTAGCTTCAAACATTAATAAAGTAGTTAAGTTTCACAGTAATGGGCTAGGGAGGATTCAGAGGTAGAGACTATTTGTTCTGACACAATTAGAAAATTATCACTAACAATTTTGTGCATGTCTAAATAATCTCCTTGGGTAAATTATTTAATAATCTCTGCTTCATTAATGAATTTTACCTGCCCAGCACCTGTGTCAGACAGAAAAACTCACTAGACAGATGGGAAACTGAGGTAAGGGGCAAATCAAAGTAGCATTTTCAAGGGCTGCCTGAAAAAAGGAAAATATGTGGATTCGTTTTGGAGAACAGCTCCTCTTCTTATTAGAGTTATTGCTCTCCTGTAAGATCTCATCCTGTGAGCTGTTGCAGTTTCTCCTGAGTCTGTGAAATGGTGACAATGGCAGAACAAGAATTATCTCTCTGTAAGAGGGAGGGAGGGTGCTGTATTTACTGTATTTGCTGATACACATCAGGAGAAGAGAAGTGCAGGGTGGGAAGAAAGAGAAAGAGGCGGCTTTGTTCTTGCAGCAGTTTGCTCAACAAAGCCCAGACTGTTTCAGTGATAGTGGATGCTGCATGTTTATTCCGAAAATTTATGGTTTAATTAATTTTGGGGTGAGATAGCGAACATGGTTCAGTGCCAGATCAGGTGAAATATGATCCTAGCATTTCAAGAATTTAAGCAGCTGAGGGGGCTGACTGAATGGCACCTGAAATCCAATAAAAGCCAGCACAATGGGAAGCCCTGGTATCTTAAAGGAAGATCTTTGGAGATTTTAAATACATCGAGCAGGGTGGCAGTGAGGAGGGGAGTGGGCTAGATTCACCCAGCAGCTACATTCAGCAGTGCCTGCTGAAAACATGCTAGTTTTTTTCCCTTGTTTGCAGTCCTGAAACAGAGATTGTGCCTTAGGGAAAAACTTTGGAAAGGCACAAAACCCATAGAGCACAAAAGCCACCAAAACATTAAATTGCAGGACAAAGTGTTTAAGAGGAAAAAAAAAGAGATTTGAAGCTCCTTTTTATTTGCTTTCCAGTCTGAGGAGTGGTCCTATACAGTCACTGTTCACAGATTTCTTTCTTCTACCGGGAAGGCTCAGAACATAACTCTGGCTTTTCTATTTAGGATGTGGATATACACTTTTAAATGCCAGACCTTCAGTCAGGGAACACCAGAATGCCGAGGTTTACCCAACTATAGAAAGGCTGATTCTCACATCCCTTGAGCAAGTAACACTGTGTGAATATATTTTGTGTATGAACATGGCAACATTTCACAGCTGAAGTACTCCATGGTTTCCACAGTTCAATTGGAGCATTCGTAGTACTTGCTGTACATCTTCTCCAGAACAAGGAAGTGATATTTTTCACTGTTTATTGATGAGGAACCATGTCACAGGACACAGAGGATTTGAATAGTAAAAATGAAGGCTGTAGCCTACGTCTTCTGTGGTGTAAGATACTGCTCTAAATACAGCACAGCTCTTCCACTTGGCAGAGCACGAGGAACCTGCAGGGATGGTGCTGACACAGGAATGACATCCCTGAGTCAAGACCCCCAGCTTTTGCAGTGTGAACATAGAGAAGCCAAGAGCAGGACTTTAAATATCTTTCCAGAAATGCTCAGCTCTCCAGAGGAGTGTGGGAGGAAATTAAGAGTGTGGGATAACCTAGAGCATCTCCCTTTATGCTGGAAGGGAATATATGGATCACTTAGGCCAGCCCCAGTATCTCATCTCACTTGCACCCTGCTGCCTTCATTTTCATAACCACCTACTCTCACAGAAGCCGACACTGTAGTCAGGCAGCCCAGGCCTGTGCTGTAGGGAATGCTGATTTCTGTAGATGCTGTGGCTGTCAGAGATGCCTCAGCTTTAGCTGGCAGACTCAGAGAAGGGATGTAAGAACTCGGTCTCTGGAGAGTCCTTTCTGTTATCCACAGAGCTTGTCCCAACTAATGACCCGCAGTNCCATATTTTTGTGGATTTTCCCATAAGCCGGTTAAGTTACAGCTTCTGCTGCATCACACATGTACCTCTTCATTTTAGTGTCTGGTTTTGACCTTTGCTCATGGCATTCAGTCTCCCATGCACACCCTGCTTACTCTCTTTTTGTAATTTATGACACACACTGTACACCCATTTCCTTCTGCCCTTAACTCTCCTGCGTGTGTTCTTGTTATCTCAGCTGCTCAATACATTTGCCATATTCTAGCCAGCTTCCAAGCCTGTTCTCATAACAGCCTCTCTCCCAGACAATATTCCACTATTTATGAGGGCCAATCTGTGAATTCATATAGCTAGCTATGACATCTCAGCCTGTCCTACAGCCTTCCCTCTTAAGTGAGGGGGAGTGATATTTACACAGTATTTGGGCCTTACTTGACTTTCAGAGTGTATAGGATTCATACATTTTTTTAGGCTGTCAGTCAGATGTCAGTGTTGACCCCTTCCAAACTGAGAAATCAGCACTGTACATGACTTTTCCTCAGAGGTCTGCTCCTCCACTGGAGACAGGTAACATTTGGCTTTCTTTGGTTAATGTTTCTCCTATTACTTGCGGTTATAAATGGGAACGCTGCAGAAAATGCAGACTCTAGTCAGTCTGTGAATCTTTAGTGAGAATTTATTCCTCCTCTATGCTGGCTTTGTAGAAAATCATCACAATGCTCCAATTATAACTACTGAACTTCATCACTCACTCTTCCATCAAATTCTTGCTTTGCTTCCTCGAGCCAACAAACACCTCAGACTACTTCCTTCCCCATGGGAGAGACAGGACATGAAGGAGCTCCTGCTGGAGGGCTGGGGTGCAGGGTGAGGGGTAGCCAGGAGAGATGTGGGCACACAGGGCTACTGTGTGAGGAGAGGTAATGCAAGGTGGTCAGCCAATAATTCCAGCAGGTCAAAAGCAGCTCTTAGCTGAGCAGCAGCAAGGTTGAGCTGCAGTTAGGAGGTGGGTCCTGCACTGATACTTCGTGTTGGTTTGTTTAGCAGTGATTCTTCACTGCTGCCGAAAGTGGAAGTCCACAAATGGACTTCTGAGAATCCCATTTCCCCTTTTCTCTTTGTTTTATGTCTCCTGCTAACATAACTGTGTTGATCTGAGTCCTCCATTGACCAACTTCCAGTTACAAGTCTTGTGAAGGATTCAAAGGATCTGATGAAGGAAGCAAAACACTCTCTCTTTGCTGCTGGCCTCAGAAATCCCAGCCTGTGCTTTCTTCCCTCATGATCTCCTATTCTTCTCTCTCTGCCTACAGAAAAAACCCTGTGTTACACATCTGCCTTTTTACAACTGGCCAGGAAGGAATGAGGATCTGCACAATGGTTGTGTAACTCTGTCCTTGTTTATCCAGATGGTTTTTCTGTGGCAGAAGTTATCTGAATGATGAATGCATTTTCCGCTTAGGACAGGATCCATTTCCTGGGATGCCTCACCTGACTCTTTTCTTCTCAGGTCATTTCTCTGAGCATCTGGACAGCTGTCTCACATTTCTGATGTCTTTTGATATTCAACTGAGGTTGACTGCAAGCTTTGAGGTGCGGGGGAGGAGTGAGAGAGGAAGAGGAGGGAACTCTCAGAAGCAAATCAAGGTGTAAATATGTCTCCACTTGAACCATAGGTGTAACTGGAACCTACAGAGTGGTACCCAAGGGAGCTTTGATCTTTCTGCCTTAAGTCCCTAGATGAACAGAGTGTCTGCACAGTCATTTATCTCAAAGGGCAATTAGGTTGGTTGAACCTGGTTTGTGTATGGTAAATCCATGCCGACTAATCTGACTTCTTAAACCAGAAATTATTAGACCCGATACCAGCTTCAGGCCCTCCATTAATGTAGTTCTTAGGGGCAGCAAATTTAATCATTGTCACATCTCAAGGAGAACTTCTGGAAACCTCACTTCTCCTCCCCAAAAACAGTTGGAGCATCCAGGTTTTCCTTGTGTTTCTCCCTCCCCCGTGTGGGTACCAATGGAACAAATAAGATGTTTTGCCTCTCTGAGGCCAGTTCAATTGTCTGTGTAGCACTCAATAAGTAACACTGAATAAAACCTTTCAAGCTCCTTAAGAGGTTATAGACAAAGGTGCTTACTTCAATATTGTTAAAATAAAACACTGTAATCCCTTCAAGAATATACTTCCCCAACTTCCTAAACACGTTTACAAGGTCAGAGTGTAGGCAAATGAGGATTTAACGAATTTTCCTGACAGCAGTGAAATGGGCCTTTTCTGACCCATTTCCTGGACGGATGTGTTATTGTCAGGATTTCACTTTAGTGCCTGAGAGCATCCTATGGTGAATCACATGGAAGAGGCAAACTTCCTCCTTCCCCACCTCTCAACCACTGCTGCTAGAGCACTAGTTTTCCATTCAGTAAAATCAAGCCAGCATCCTGGCAACTGTTTCAGTGACCTTAAGCACTGCGCAATGGATAGAGAAGTTTACTTTTTTTGTAGATGCTTGGCGCAAATAGAATGATTATTTCAAATTCACAAATACAGAAAGGATTAACTCAGGACTGTTTTTTGAGGCAAACTAAAGTAGAGAATATATGTCAATACTCTAAGAGAGCATCACTTCCCAGCTGGAACGAGCTAGAGAGGTATCTGTCTGGTGGGACTCTTATTGGGAGTCTTGCCTTTAGTCTCATTATTTTTCTAAGAAATAAATAAAATCACATAGAAACTGATACACATCCCATCACTGCTAAGTTTATTGCTTACCTTCTCTTACCAATGGCTCAGGGCTGTGTTTTCTGTGGACTTTCAAGCTATAAAGTAATTTGGAAAAAGCTGTTCTGGTTAGCAAAGTGGTCATGGAATGGAATTTACTGGTGCCTTAATATTTGCTCATTTGCCTTTATATTTTTTGAAGAGAAAACTTCTTTATGCAAATGTATTATTTGACTATATTTTCATTTGTTACAGTTAGTTTTAGACAGGGCAGGAAAATCCAAGATGACTCACAGAACTTCTGACTTGAAAATCTTAGAGGAGACCACATTGTGAGCAAAGCTGTGTGATCAAAAATCGCTCTCTGCAGAAGCTGTAGACTGGATCACCAAACCTTCTCCTGCCTGGGTGGTCACTGCTCCCACTAAAGCCATACGGTGATAAAAGGACCACCCCAGAAATAAGATGTTAGTTCCTCACCATAAAGTCATGTTTTCTCTGGTTGCTTCTTGCACAAGGAGAGGAAGAAATAGATGCAGAGTCTTTTGCTCGGACCACAAGGCAGCACACAGCACGCTGTTGGTGAGCCAGGAGACTGCATCCAGGGCCTTGCCTCAAGATTAAAACCAGACATATGTCAAAAATAACAGAGCCTGTACCTGTGCAGCCTCTTGGGGACGAGCTCATGCTCTGGATCCGGTTTGCAGAGCCAAGTGCCTGGAACCAGTTTCATCCGCAGTGTCTGTAGGGGCAGAGCCCAGATGGGAACCAGCCCTTCCTGCCCTGTACCCAAGTTTTCTCATCCAAACAGACAGCTCCAGACCAGAGCCAAAGGAGCAGCTATCATGTGGGCAGAGCAGACAGTCAGCAAGTTAAGCTCTCATTTAAACTTCTGGTCTCATCCACTCAAGAGATTACAGGCAAAGCCAAAATCCGCTGTGATATTCTCGCCCAGGGTGCAGGAAATCAATAGGCTGCAGTATAGGCTTACACATGGAGACATACAAAGTGTGCTTGGATACATGGCTCCCAAATTAAACAGGGGAAACAAACAGGTCTCTGTTGCAAGCCTGAAAGCTGTTTGCAACATGTTCTGTGCCTGTCAGATTGCCCTGGAACAGCAGTCCCTTGGCCTCATCCTTGCCACCCTCTGCTCCTCAGAGAAGGCAGAACTGAAAAATGTGTCCTGCTTTGGACTGCTTGTGCCTGTTTTGCAGAAAGAACAGTTCTTGCAGCCTGTCCCTGCTTCCCTCCCTTCCAGACAGGAGTGAAGCTGGTCCTCTGGGCTCAAGTAAGACTTCAGATGTCTTCATGGTGGTGGTGAGGAGAAACTGGGGCAACCTTCTTTCTACGGAGCTGTAACAAATGCAGATTCTTTCTACCACAGGAGAAACTCTGCCCATGGCAGGCAGGTTAGGAGTGTAAAACAAATTAATTATGCTTTCACAGCAGAGCAGAAGCAGTCAATAAACTCGTTCTTGCCAGGAGGAAGACTGCAACAAGAATAATTTCCTGTTGACAGTTGGAGAAAATAAAATTTAAAAAAAAAAGCCAAAACCAAATAAACCCCTCAGAATTAAACCCCTCCAAGAAACAGAGAGGAAGAAGAGGAAAAACCTGTTACTTTTTGCAGCTTCCCACTCAGAAAAGGAGCTGACATATTAAAACTGGCAACATTTCAGTGTCCCCTTAAAAGGCTATTATCATTCCAGGCTAGGAAAAAATGTAAAAGGCTATGTGTAACAGCACCCTCTGGTGAATCCTGTCACAAGAGTATCCCTGTCCCTATAGATGGAAAATAGGATATTGCTGCAAACCATCCCAGAGCAAGGCCATAAGTGTAGGTGACACCTTGGAGATTGGGGGGAACATAGAAAAGTAGAGACACTCCTGTCTAGAAGGAAGGAGCACAGATCCATTTGATGCTGCCAAGAATCCCCAGCTGTGATGGCCTCCTGTGAAACAGCTGTTGAGGCATCTCCTATTCAGACCTCTCAATCTCCTGCCTTGGAGAGAGAGGATATGCTAATATTTCCAAATAACTGGCTCATTCCCTCTTTCCTTCTTGGCTCTTTGCTTCCCAGCCCTTGAACTTAAGAGACTACCCAGGTAGAGGGAGGGGAGCATGCAGCATGATGCATTCAGCTGGAGAATCCTTTCCGCAGACTGAGACATTGCTGGAATTACCCAGAGCTAATTTAAGCTCTGGTGAATGCAAAGTGTGTGCCAGCAAGGGAAGAGCTCATGGAGTTTGCCACCCAAGGTGGATTAAACCAGCTTGGAAAGTTTCACAAGAGAAAGCATTTCTTTGAGGCAGGATGAGTGGCTGGCTAGTAATTCAACCATGAGAAGATCTGGCCTGTACGCAAGTCTGCAAATAATACATACGCTTACTCGTGCATTTCCATCTCAGAGGGGAGAAGAAAGTGGAGAATGAGGGCAGCTCAGTGCAGGAACAACATTTCCAGAAGTAGAAAAATGTTCTGACTGCATACCCATATCCTGCACTTTCAAAAGGTATTTTAAGGCCACCAAAAATGTGTAGTATGGGAAACGGAAACCAGCCCAATCCCTCATTTAGAGAACCTCTCCCACTTACCTCTGCTGAGGCACCATTTCCAGAAGCAGCAGGAGATTCAGCCTGCCAATGCAGGCCTGTTCTGCCGTTTGCAGGGTTATTGTCACAGTGCTTGGCTGCTCTGTGCCCCTTGTGAGCTGTAGCAAGGGCTCTGTTCATGTCCTGCCACTTGCTTGGACTACTTACGATAGGGGCACAAGGACACGCATCAGGCCAATAAGCCTGAGTTTGAGCTTTTTTTTCTTGGGCCTTTTGCTGTGCAAACAGTGTGCATGGTCAGTAAGTCCACAGGCTTAGCTGTGCCCTTAATCCTGTTGCTGACATGTTTTTAGAGCCCAGGCTTTGGCACCACCACTCTTGAAATCTTGTTTTTTTCTGCCCAGTGTTGCTTCTGGAATTTCTCCTCCACATGGACAAATTTTCTCTGCATGAAGACGACTGCTTAGGACAGCAGGACAGAAAGATAGCACTTACCCTAGTACGTAATAATCTGGTGTCTCACAGAGGAGCACAGAAACCTGGGTGTCTTAGTGGCTAGCAGATCAAGATTCGGATCTGACAAGCTGGCTCTCCTGATCGGTGCAAGGTGTACAGGGAGAGAGGTCCATGGGCAGTGGCACCAGGAGGCTCAAGGAGTGGATGTTTCCAGTGATCTGCTTCCTGCCTCCTGTTCTGCCAACCTCCAGCCAGAGCACAGCTCACACTGTTGCTTGCGTCCTCTCCTGGGGTGGTGTAAGGGGGGGTCTTTCAGGGACCCTTCCTCCTCAAATTTTTTCTGCTCCTGAAATTGCATGGTTTTCCCAGGTCTGAAGCCCTTTTACTTTCTCTGAGGATAGGATGAGCCTTGTTTGTACTGAAGGAGACAGCAGGGTCAGTAGCCAGAATAGATGCTTCAGAGGAAGATACCCACAACTTATCTTGGAGAGAAATTTATTTCCAGTCCCAATGAAAAGGGAGAATACAAAGGTTGTCTTTTATTTTGGGGGGCTTTCAGAGACTAAATTAGTGAAAATCAAAAGGTCACTTGTTGTGAGCGCTGGATACACAGAGAAGGTCCTTCCACTGTAACTTAGAACCAAGTAGGAAACAAGTTCAGAAGGAAAAAGTCTTATGCAGAGCCCTCCAGGAGGTCAGGGAAAGAAGCAGAAAAAGAAACTTGCTTCCTTGATTCTCAGTGTGATTTATCTCAAAGGTCATCTCTTCCATAATATCTCATTTTTCCCCAATGCATATTCCTAACTGTAAATGTTTCTGTTACTTGCTGAAAGATTCATGCTTTCTCAAAAGCTTGTTGTGCTTGGCAAAAAATATCTAATGGCAGAAAACTCATCACTTACTCCTGATTGCTGTAAAAGCTGCTTGTGTGTGTACATCTGTCAACAGAGTCAAGGAACAAGCAGCACATTCAATTTCCCACTTTTTTTTTCAGTTTCTCCTCACAAACAGATCTTCCAGATCAGATCATATTGCCATCTTTTTCCAGTCTCTGTCTTTCAAAACATAAGAGGAGGCATATTAGTAGCATATTGCTCAGCTTCAGTGGCAGGGGGGTTGGAACTAGATGATCTTTAAGGTCCCTTCCAACCCAAACCATTATATTATTCAATGATTTTCCCTTGATTCACTGCACAGGACAGCAAGGAGAGCCACGGGAGTTCACTTATTTGTTTTTAGCATTTTCCTCCCTTATACCTGCAGAAAGAGTAGGTGTGTTCAGCTGAGATACCTACAACGATGCTAAGGTGGTTTGCAAAATCCTGTGGTTGAGTTGATAACTGTTCTCTATTCAACTAAGTACACCGGTGAGTCATTCAGAAATGCCGAAGGGTAGATAATATGGAGACTAAATTTGTTCTTTGAAGAGCCTGACTCCATCTGTGAGGAGAGGACTAGCTGAAGCCAAACCCCTCCCATACCCAACAAAGAAAGTTCCCCACTGAGCTGTATCTAAAAGTAGGTGGTATACACCACTAACAAAGCCTCTCTCATCTCCTGCTAACTCCAGCCAGCTGCCAGATGAGCCCTACTGAAAGGAAAGCTTGCTTTCTAACTTTGCCTGCTTTTATAGATCCACCAGTTGCCTAGCCTCACCTCCCTCACCTCCTTGTTCCACTCTGGTTTTAATCAGCCTGCCATTTAAATCACCTGGGATGCAATTAACCAGGAAAGTCCACTAAAAAGTTCATTACAGAGAGAAGTTCCCTATCTCCAGTTTTCATCTTACCCAATCACAATACTGAACCTCCAACCAAAATGTCCTTCCAGCTACAGAACTGCTTGTCCTGGGAAACTATGAGCCTGAGGTTTGGGTTAACAGCACTTTCCCAAGTGGGAGAAACCCTCTGTCCTAAATGAAATGAGACATGATCAATGGCTACGTGTTCCAACTCTCAGTGGAGTAATTCACACGCACAGAGATCCAATTCAATCTGAGAACCAAAGTGAAAAGCTCCATTATAAATCAATAGAAAGTTAACTAGTGCTCTGCATTTTGCACAGCACAATTTCTAACTGAACACTTGAGTATTTACTATTCTGAACCAGCTACCTCCTTTTAAGCTTAGAATTCCCAACAGAGGTGCAGAGTTTGTAAACTTTTCTACCCTATTTTAATTCATGAAGGGGGAAGCTGAGGGACGAAGAAGGGAGAAATAGATCTAGGAACAGATCCCTGTTAATGTGTTACCCAGCATACAAGTTATCAGACAATGTTCTTTCCTCCATTTGTTTTTCTTTAGGTAAAATAAAATATTTTTTACAAGTAATCAATGGGAGGGAAAAACTAAACCCCAAACCTAAGAAGGCACAGCCTCAAACTCCGCCGTGTTACAATGACTGGGATGGTTCCTTCCACCAAAGAAGGGTTTTATTGAAACTGGCATAACTCTGCTGGTGCTCTGCAGGAGGAGCCTTTTTCTGGGCCGTTTGCCTCCATTTGGTAGGAGTGAATTACGTCAGCGTCAGTCACCCATATCCATTTCCATACTCCACACGGCAGAGCTACATGCCATTTTCTTCCTTATGATTATGCTTTATTATTCCTATTACATCAGTGCCTGGAGGCCTTGGGATAGACCAGGACTCTATTGTATTCATTGCTGAATTTACACAATGACATACGATCATGGCAGCAAAGAAGTTCCTGGAGCACTGAATGCTGTGAGCTGGAAAGGCACGTGAGGTAATAAAAAAGGGAAGGTAATGATAATGTGTTCTCAACCAAAGCGCAGTGAAATCATTGTAAATTCCGTGATGGGTAGGTGATTTAGCTTCTATGGTGCATCACTGCAGAAAGCAACCTTGATGTAAATGTCATAAAGCTTGGCACAGCTTCAAACCCACACACAATAAAGCTATAGGGCCAAAGTGTTCCGACAGATCCTCCCCAGGCCTTTCCTTCTCCTTCCAAGGCTTTTCCTCATCAACTCCTTCTTGTGTAAACTGTGTTTGAACATAATAGCTGTGCTAGAGGTGGGACATTACAGGGTTAGGACAAAGTTTGCTGTAAATTTTTCCTCTTCTTTTCTGTTTTTCTTCCTTTTTTTTTTTTTTTTTAAGTCTTCTGTGTTTCCTGGCTCTTGTGTCTTGAAATCGCACCCTTGATGTAACTTCATTGTGGTTCATTTTTCTTGTGGTCTAATTAAATCTGGCTCCAGACAGAGTTGTGTGTTAGCAACAACAGGAGGAGGAGGTAGGAATCCAGAGATCTAGGAATCAGCAGGAATGTCATGGCCTGAAAAGTGAAAAATCAAAGGGGAGGGAGCCCAGAGAAAATGAGGGAAGAAAATATGAGCAGATAAATTCCTCAAGTCTAAAGGCAGTTGAGTTGCTTATCAGAGTATTGATAACTCAGGGCAGATTTGGGTGTGGTGGAGGAATGTGAATTCCTCCAGCCTGGAGTACAACAGCTGTACACAAAATCCCAGAAGAGTCCTTGCCATAATATCTTTTACGTTAACAGAATTGCATCAAAGATGTAAATCCCAAGGGGTGGAAATCAAAGGAAGGGCTGTGCACTTATGAAGTGAGGGCTTGGTCAGCAGTGGAGAGGGGGGAGGGTTCAAAAGGCTGAATTTGAGGGCCATCTCAAGAACTGAGTCTTTCTAAAGCAGTGCAGTGATAGTTTAAGCAGCTTCTGAGGAGAAAGGAAAGGAGATCGTTCTGAGATAAAGCTTCTAGTTGATTTTAGACCCTGGTACATAATCCTCTTGTTGCTGGCTGTGAAGGTTCCAAACTCTGTCTCTAGAGTGCTGTAAAAAGCTTATTATTTGGGAGAATTTTAGTGCAGAAAATAGGTTTTCTTTATCATGAATATTTCTATTTCTTTAAGTCATTTTAATTATTAAATGTTCAGAGCTTTTCTCCTGTGTCAGTGACCAGCTGGCTTCCAAAAACTGTAGTCCTAAGAGAACATAGCATTTAGATAGAGTAAAACAGGAGAGAGGGAGAAAAGCAGTGTATTATGTTGTATGTATGGCTGAACCTCTTTGAACCAAGAGCTGGTTATTCAAGATGTCATTAAGTTATTAAGATGCAAATCCACATATCAACTGCTGCTGGACATTCCTACACTGTGAAGACTCCCGTGTGCCATATTCCTAGCATGGTGCAACCTTTATTGACCTGAGAGATGTAGGACCTATGATGGCCAAGAGCAGAGAAGCCAAAAAGTCTCTGTTTCCTCCCCTGTGGTGAAAGTAGGATGATTAAGTGATTTAAATGCTGAAGTGGGGATTGAGACACTTGCTTCTATACAAGTCTTCAGTGTCTGATAGTGGTAAGGACTCCAATGGGACCTTTCCCACATGGGTGAACATTTCTGCTTCTCCATGCCTGTCATTATTAATACATGTTTATATCCCATTAGCTTCTAGGTGAGCCATTACAAGAAGAAATAAAAAGGTAACTATCACAGAGTCAGACCTTCAATCCCTGATCCTGCATCCTGTCTCAGAGAGTGGAAGAGAGTGAGAATGTCTATCTGAGTGATCTGTTCCTTGGGATCTCCTCTCTCATACCACAGCTGGTAGTTCAGGGATTTCCTGGGCTACATCTTGAGGTTGTTGACTGCACCTCTTGTTTTCCATAGATATCTCTTCCATCAGCCAGGGGAGTAACAGCACAGTTGTAAAAACATGGTACTTTCTTGGTCTGTGTTGTTATCTGTGATCCTGTGATGTCTGGTAAAGCTGTCACAGATACTTGGTACTTGTAGAGGAAATTCACCTCAGCCTGGGTACCTAAAATTTATTTTTCTAAAGCTGAGCTAAACACCCTAGACTGCCTTTACAGGGAGAAGGGAGGAGGTAGAAAGTGAAAGGTGGGGACAGAAATGGTATCTTCAGCCTTTTGCCTGTGTCTGAGACATGTAGCCCAAAATGGGGTGAATTTCCTCCCTGAGGGCGCATATCTATCTCTATAGACAATAAATGGAGTCTAGAATCCTACACTCAGCCTTCAAAGGCAGTGCCAGTGAAGCCAGATTGTTCAGTACCAATGAAAATAGCTATTTCTTCACCAAGCATAGCTAAGCCAGCATCACTGCCACGGGTTGCTTACCTGGGTTCAAACCCTTAATAGAAAGATTTTAGGAAGAAAATACTTTTTCTGAAACACCATCTCTGACTCAGCAAGAGCCACAGATGAGTTGAGTCAGGAAGGGTGCTCTGAGGAAGGTTCAAAACATGTTTGCACTGTCCTTAATGTCCCTTGAAATCTGCTGGTTACAGATGCCAACACAGCTGAACTTGTGGTCTGACCCAGGCACTGGTGTTCCTTTGCTCATATCTGGAAGCTTAAGGAGGGACATAAGGATTCTGTCCCATAGCTCTTGGAAGGAATGACTTCCTGATCAATTCCAACATATTAAAAAAATGGGTTTCTTTTCTAATTTTGTAGGAAAAGGGCAGACATAATTTCACATGTAGAGTCTACTGTTTGATTTTTTTTTTCTTCTTAGTGGGTAGGACAGGATGAATGAATAGACTTTTGTCTAACTGTTTCCTGAAGAAAAAAGAAAAAGACCAAGAAAAAGGAAAAAAAAAATCAGCCAAGTACTCTGAATTCTGGGAATTCCAGGGCTACTGTCTTGGATCTTGGATTGGGAAAATATGGGGAATCCCTGCCATTCAGGAAAATCCCCCACTTCAGAGCTGTTTCCTGGTGCCACTGAGGATGCCTGGAGCATCCAGGCAGAGCTGCCAAGAGCTCAGCTGCTTCCTGGCAAAATATTGCTGAGGCCAGGGAGACAGGAGTATTTTCACCAGCAAGGCTTCTGGCTGCTCAGAGGACTTCTGTTCAAGCAAGGCACTCCCAGAATGTTCTCAGCTGAGGAACACCATCTTCTTCCTTTCCCCAGAGGTCACAGGTACACTGGAGAAGACAGGCAAACAGCAGGATGAAAGATGAGTCCCAGGAAAGGGGAGGACCTTGCCCAGGGTTGCACAGTGTGTCGGGGTTAAAGTCAGGAGCACGACCTTCCTCAGCCGAGTCCGAGCACAGCACCTTGTGCACTGCTCCTCTCTGCTCCATCCAAACAGCCTTGGGGTTCACTCAAGGCAAAAAGGGGCAACAGCTCCCCTCTGGAAACCTTTCTGGTAAGTCATGTTGTGTTTCAGCTCCCAACACCTTTTGTTAGTTCTCTGTTTTTATTTTTAAGATATGTTTTGTTATCACTGTTCTTCCACCACTGTTTTCCTTTATTTTTTTCATGCTACCTTTCATGACTCCATTCACTGAGGTAGCCTCCAAACCTCTCCTCGAACATTAGCACATAAAATCATTTCCCTTGTGAGGAAGCTGGGAACATTCAGTTATTCTAGCTAAAAAAAAAAAAAAAAAAAAAAAAGAAAAAAAAAAAACAGGGGGAAAGGGGAAGATTGGAAAAAAAAAAGCAGTGGGAAATGCGTAGATTTTTTTTTCTTTTTCTTCCTTTTGTTGTTTTCTTTCCCCTCAGGCTGGTTAGTTCTGCTGACGTCGAAGTGTCCAGTGTTTACTTTTTTAGGGGAGAATTGGTTGTCTGCTTTTCATCAGTATCAGTTTGGAATCCACCCCTCTCGATGCCGTGGATCCTCAGCCGTCACAGCGACAGGTTTGTTCTGACGATGCTCACACCTTGCAGTGCAGTCTGGCAGTGGCGCTGCACAAGGCTCTTTGGGAGATGCAAAATGTCATGATGGGGGTTGGGCAGCATTGTGCCAAGTTTAGGCAACAAGTATTAGAAGATGTCCAGAAGAGCAAACTCCTTCAGAGTCAGGTTCAATAGCTCTTAGGAAAAAAGAAGGGTAAAGTCTAATCCAGACTTCTAATTGTTGCCTTAGTAATGGGATATGAAAATCATTAAAAACAATTTTGCATCCTTGGAAGACATTTGTTTTCCAGAAGGGAAAGGGGAAAGTAAAATTTTTTTATTAGGTAAAGGATTGACATCTTGGATATAAGACAGGTTCTCTTTGTATGCAAGGAAGTGGCTCAGCCATGTTTCACTGAGAATTTTTCTTAGGCCGCTGGGAAAGGAGCGTTCAGGCTCAGTAGTTTATTTTTGGCTTCCATGCTGAGATGGCCTCCTACCTTGGGTCGATGTCTTCAGAGATGTCATCCCTTAAGTTTTCTACTTGATTTTCTGGATGTGGCTTTACTATCTGCTAAGAGTGGCTTCAAGATTGTGCTTGCCTCCTGCCCACATGCTAAGGCTTTGGCCATGGCCTCTTGCATAGCTGGAGAACATCCTTCCAGGTAGATTTGGCTCTGCCAGCTGGGTAGAACAGGACTTGGCCTGCCCACGGAGGCAGGCTGGAGTGGGCACGGGTGGGACTGAGAGGCCTGAAAAGATGGTGCTTTTGTCCCAGAGTGAGAGTGGCATTCATGCAAAGTAATAAACGCTTGTAGAATGCCTCTTGACAGAGAGTTTGCTTGTCAGGCCATTCCTGAGAAATGTGATAGCTTATGTAACATTGTGGTCCAGACCACAGACTGTTAAATTGATGCAGTTGGGGGACCATCTTTAAAATGTCAGCTTCCCAATGAACTCAAGGGGGAGGAAAAGGCAGGTTCCTCTGTTTCTGGAAGTTCCACTCATCTTCACCTTTTTCCTTGAGTGCAAGTGGGCTCATGATCTTTTAGCTGGAAAATTCTCCTCATTTCTTTCTTTTCAAGACACCTGAATCCAGAACAACCTTTTGTTCTAAGGTGCTGGTATCTTTTGAGTAGAGAGCACAGTACTTAAGAGGTGAAGGGATGCTGGCCTTTTTCCATGCTCAGCTGAGATAAATCACCTATTCCTTGAGGAAACCAGTGTCTTGTTGCAAACTTTTGTGCATTACATGAAGACAAAAATATTTTTGTGAAAAAAAATGCTTTTCCTAATAAAAATGTACTACATTTAACCCAGCTCATCCCATATCTCAGCAATATTGTGAAATAAATAATAAGGGTGTAATTCTAGCAATCTTGACATGATTTTTAGCACTCATACCTCGTCTATCATCTTCATTGCACTGTGAAATATACCCTTCACACATTACTCAGGTAACTGCACGTTCCCTGTGCACTCAAAGTGATCTCCTCTGGCAGTTCACTGTTCGAGAATTTGTAAAAAATATCTACCTGGTATTTTGAAAGTACCTCATTCCATCTTTCTGGGCTGCCTGCACTGTCTTTGCCTCTCTGACCATTTTTGATCATACATATTAGAAACTCCTAGATTAGGTCGTTTAGATCTTTTCAGATCTGTTAACCCAGTAACATCATACATTTAGAATAGGAGGTGAGAGTTACCCCTTCTTGTTCAACAAAAGTTCAGCATCTCTCCAAGGCTCTGGGCCATGAACCTGCTGATCCAAAGGATCCTGTAAAACGATAAGGTAAAGCAACTTTATTTATAAGATTGTACAAAGGGATTTCTTAGTTTCGGGAGGTTCAAGTGGGTGTCTCTTGGCCAGTTCCAGATTGTGGAGATGACAATATGCAATGTCTCACCTTTGCATGGGGTGGGATGGACAGTGGCTGCCAGGACGTGTGCAAAGTCCAACAGCCCATGTGGCCAAAAGGATGAGGATAACTCCTCAAGGACAGGTCCACTGGTGGCTTCCAAGTGTGATAATCTGATCAGAGCTTCCCACTGCTGTTGGAACCCAGGGAAGCCAGAAAACTTCTCTTGACCCTCCAGGGACACATTTTATCCCTAGAGCATCCCAAAATGGCTTAGCCTTGGAACTAAGCCCGTGGGATCACCTTCCCCCACTTCTGGGTGAGCTTAGAGCACCAAAGAAATGAAGAGATAGTTGTTTAGTGTACCACAGAGAATGTGTTTGTAGTTTTAGATTTTGCTCTATGTATTAATATAGAGACAACATGGAGAATTCAGGGTGTCGGCTTCTTCTTCTTCTTCTTCTTCTTCTTCTTCTTCTTCTTCTTCTTCTTCTCCTTCTTCTTCCTTTCTTCTCTGACCTAAGTTCCTGTGATTTAGTAATTGATAGAAAGAATCTAGTGAGGAAGAGACATGTTAATAAAATTGATAGATATTGGTTTTAAAGACAAAATAAAATATGTAAAATCTTTCTATTCGGTGATAAAAAAGGTATATAAACCCTCTGCACTGGGCAGCAGCAGCCATTTATGCCCCTGGAAGCTGCAGCAGAGGCTGCATTCCTGAAACTTTGATAAGAAAAAATAACTCCTGAAGCAGCAGAAAGTTTTCCCGTTTCGTTTTTCCTGACATGAGACACTGAGAAGGAAGATCACTGGGCACAGACAGAAGGCTGGGGCCTTAAGGCCCCCCACACACTGCTGATGGCTGGATGTCCAGAGGAAACAGGGAAGAGTTTCTCTGTACATGCTACATTTCCTGGAGCCCTGAACTAATATTTACCTTAGGCCTCTTGTAGGTAGGGTTCTGGGTTGACTGAAAAAGATGCTCTTTTGTACACCAGCCTTGTGCTTTTCTGCCCCTAAACACGGCCTGGCCTTTGGAGCTGTGATGTGTACTACCACCTCTAGGTGTTCATGTGTGGTATTCCAAAACAAGTATTGGTGTTCTGCTGCTGGAATGATTGGATTATCCAGAGATAACAGAAAGCCTTGTCCAGCTCTTCTATATTTCTTTATCTTTTTAACTTGCAGTTCATGTTTGGCCATGTAAAGGGTGGTGTTCTAAGAAATCCATGAAGGCAGTAAAAGTATAAATCCTTCTGTCAATGTGCCTGTTCCCCATAAAGCCATATCCACACATAATCCTCTTGTAGCTGATTCCCAACAATGTATTGTTCAATGCTGGCAGAACCAAAACCCTCTAAGGATATTTGCACAGAGTGAATTGTGACAGTAATCCAGATTTATGCTCCTTAATTACTTACAGCCAATAGGGCATGTGACCACATTTGCCTTACTTGCTGAGATATCTCCAAAGCTTGCACTGGGCCAAGCTGTCCAAGGTCGACTTTGTTGTTTTTTCCTGTTCCGTCAGACCTCACTCAGGAGTCACTCCCAATGACTTCAAGACAAGGGCTTCCCATTGTCCCTGATTTTCATTAATCAAGCTAAAATCAGATACAGACCTAAGGCAGCTTCCCCACTTGCAGAAGGATTGAAAACTAAGTAAAGAGGCAAGAATTTCTATGCTGATTTGTCCTATCTTCCAGTTTATTTGCATCCACTACCTGTTAACTGCAATCTTTAAATTGTCTAAAACATCACAAGAACAGGAACACATAGGTGTCTAGGTTCTTATGAACATATGATACTCTTTTACAAAATCCCTCCCACTCTCTGAGCATCCACCCATACTTCAAAGTAAGATGTAAATTCTGGGGCCAAAGCATTACACCAAAAATTTGGCAAAATTCATCCTGCAGCAAACCCTGACATTTCAATGTTTGTTTTCATCCCACATTGGAACAAAGAGCTGAAATGTCAAGACTTTTTCTCTGGGTGGAAATTTTGGGAAAAAAACCCAAAAAAACCCCAAAATACTTTTTTTCTTTTTTTTTCTGGCAAAGTCACAGCATTTTTCATGACATTTTCAAGCAAAACAAAATATTTCACCATTCCTGAAATCAAAATGTTTTCTTGTGGTGTGTCAAATTGACTCTAAAATGCTCTATTTCAGGTCTCTTCTGAGCTTTTCCCCTGTGTTACAGCCTTCTGGGACATGTAGTTTGGAAGTTTGCTTTTTTCAGTCTCCATGTCTGGATTGTGTGAAAATTCTGAAAACCCATATAGATAATCATCCTTGCACAAGGCAAAGAGAGAAACATCTGCATTGCATTATAGGATAACAAAGAGTGTCCCATCTACTGAGAAAATTTTCTGAACTGTAACCCTGCACTATGACTGGAAAGTAATTCATTATTGAACTCATCTGAATTAAAACATTTTGAGCCAAATCAAAAATAAAATATTCTGTCTCAGGTCAGTGGTTTTTGTCTGTTTTTTTTTTTTTTTCCTATTGTCTATGGATTTTCCTCCAATTCACCTAGAATTGTAACAAAATAGCAATATATCTGCAAAGACTGGTTTCCCTTGGAGTTTTTATTTAAAAATGGCACATCTGCTTACACCTAGGAAGAAAGGGAAGATTGTTAATCCTGGTATTTTCTTGATGCTCAGAGCAGAAGGCAGAGTTTTAGGTCACTCCTTGTTTTGGCATTTCCAGTGGGAAATTAAGGCAATTTTTTAATCTAGTTTTTTAATCTGCTTGAGCCTACCTACTTTTAAGGGGAACCTGGGGTGAGGTAAGTCCTGCTTGATGGCTGTTACACCTAAAAATATGTGGTTTTACCTAGTTCTAAGGAGGCTGCTTGCCATCACATATGAAGGTTACAGTAGCACAAGAACTCCAATCTGGGCTTGAAAGTTCTAGTCTTATGGTTTGTGCAATTTTCTCTTTGGGACACCAGTCAGACACTCACCACTTGTTCTGCTTAGATGCTTCCTTGTTTTCATGATCTTCAATGAGGAGACAACATGTGATTACCTTAACATGAAAGTATCAAATGTAAAGTAGTCTTGGTAATATCTCTCCTCAGAGATCATAAATTGCTGCCTTGAAATTTGGAGCACTCACTGTGCTCTCACTCTGAGCATTGCCTAATGATAGCTGCCAGCCTCTGTAAGGTCTTCTCCCTGTGGACTGATATAATTCCTTCAGGGAATCAAGCAGAACAGTGCAAACTAGCAACGACTATACACTGGAGAATATGCCCTTACCACAGGGGAAGGCTCCTAAATGGGCTACTGCTGTGTTACAGATCTTAAAATTCAAATCATTCTCCTGTGTGAGAGGTCTCCGCTCTGCTTTGAACTTCTGCTTTAATACTCAGATTCATCCCATCCAATTTTAAGCACCCAGAACCGTGCTTCTCTAGTCTATGAGTAGAAAAATAGAAACAGAATTGTTTAGGTTGAAAAGACCTTTAAGATCATTAAATCAAATCATTAACCAAACACTGCCGAGTCCATCACTAAACCATGTCCCCAAGTGCTACACCTACACATCTTTTAAATACCTCTAGGGATGGTGGCTGCACCACTTCCTTGGGAACCTGTTCCGTTGCTCAACAGCACTTTAAAAGAAGAATTTTTTCCCAATATCCAATCTAAACCTCTCATTAGTGCAACTAGAGGCCATTTTCTCCTGTCCTATCACATCTTGTGAGAAAAGACTCATGCCTGCCTGGCCACAATCTCCTTTCAGGCAGTTGTAGAGAGTGACAAGGTCTCCTCTGAGCCTCCTTTTCTCCAGGCCAAACAATCCCAACTCCCTCAGCTGCTCCTCACAGGACTTGTGCTCCAGACCCTTCCTCAGCCTTGTTTCCTTTCTCTGGACACGCTCCAGCCCCATGATGTTTTTCTCACAACGAGAGGCCCCAGACTGAGCACTGGACTCAGGTGTGGCCTTGCCAGTGCTGAGTGCAGGCAGAGGATCCCTGCCCTGGTCCTGCTGGCCACACCACGAAGACAAGGTCCCTCAAAGAATGCTTCAGGTCTGAGTTGTGATGTTCCTCAGCTGATTATGGAGGGAGTTTAAATAGATTTTCCCCTTAATTTTGCACCTTTTTTTCAGGAGCCTGGAGATAGATAGGGGGAAACAAAAGCAAATGTGCCTCCTGGAGACTCCCCAGGGTGTATAGGTGTCAGCTGGCTGAGAGGCACCGGAGTACAGCTGGTGTGTATTTTCTCAGCAGTACAATACAATCCTGAAACCCATGGTAAAAAGCCAGTACCGTGTTACATGTATCTTTAAACACTGAATCTGCATCAAACTCATTCACATTGTATTTTTCAAATTATGGCCACACACGTTGGTTCTTTCGCCACAAAGTGCAAGTCAGACCCTGCTAACAGATGTATCATAATCTGCTGAGGCAAAACCCAGGGAAAAATACACGGTAGTAACTCAGACAAATACTGTCCTGACCTTTCTCACTCTTTGAATATTGCCAGCCATGGAATATGAGCTTTTAGCAAAGAGATGAGTGGGTTGTATCTTTCCACACATGTGGAGATCACCTAAAATACCCCGTGTAGTAGCACGGTAACAATAGCTGCAGGAATAATCTCATACGCCCACTACCCAGTATTCCCATGGGTTTGGAGCAGATAACTAATCCTTTTCTGGCAGCACAACACTGCAGAATCTGTGCAAAGTGAGTATTGGCCCTGTTTTGGAAGATGTTGCTTGCGTGTCTGTGCTTTCATTTTATTTGCCGCTGGTTTTTTATGAGTTAAACACCAGTAAACAAGAGGTTAAAGTACAACTGGTGGTGTGAGGAGTTTCAAGCAGATTCCTTCTTTGATACAGCAATGATTTTGCTGGAGGTGAGTTGTAGGGGACAGAGCAGGTAACAAAGCCCGTTTGATGACATGTAAATAATACCTAATGACCACAAAATAGAGATTTCCATGAGATCATAGTTAGTCTCACACATACTCATTAAGAGGAAGAATTTGGGCAGGAGATCACTTTTTTTTCCCCCTTTCTCCTCTGGCATCAGTTCTGAACCACGACAGGGCCAGTACAAAACATTTTGTGTGTTCACAGTGAACTTGGCACTGATTTCCAGAGAGTCCAGAATATAATACCTGCTCCTGCAAAGGGATTCATGTGTACCTATTCAGCAAGAAACGTTCCTGGACATCCTTTTTTTTTTGGTCAAATATGCAATAATTTTGGTAGGATTTCAGTTTAGTTCCCAGTGAAATAAATAGATGGTAATTCCCTGCAGAGTGGAACTGCTCCTGAATGCTGCATGATCAAGACCTTAAAATGCCCAGAGCATATGAAGTGAATGAGTTTTCATGAATCTTGTGGCTTTTTCAGATCGGTTGCCCATGTGGAATAAATATTAACAAATACTTGAAAATGAAAAACTAAAAATATCAAATATTTAAAAGTACTGAATGTTTCCTGGCAAAAATATGTCCCTGTCCTACAGATGCTATTGTCAAAGCACATTCATCTGCCTAACTGGCTCTCACTGCTTGTTCTATGTAGGGCAGGCAGAAACCAAATTCATCACTGTAAAATAATGTCAAATCCAATGAAATCATAAAGGTGCTCTTCCAAGTTGAGCTGTTACTCTGATCACCAGGAAATCCTGTTCCAAGCCTCCAGAAAAGAGGAATGATTTCTAAGAACTGTCAAGATTCCTTCCTAGTATCATGGCTGAGGTTTTATTACCTAGGGACAACATCAGCCTTCATGAGCAAATCATGTCCAGGATTTTACCTAAAGGGAAAGAGGCTGTTGTTCCTAATTCCTGTAAGTGATACAGTTATATCCTGACACAGAAAGTTCATAACAAGTGTCCAACTGGAGGGAAAGTATTAGGATGTAGTCATAGATCCTTATAGATTATCTTTACCATGGAGAAGAGAAATAACCTGGATACAGGATATATTATAAAATAAACCCCTGTTTCTTTAGCCCTGAGTTTCTTTATGGCTGACAACAGAGCTTCTTTTTAAGGTCCATTTGCCTTGCCATAAAGAACTTGGCTTTCCTAAACAAGTTTTGGAGCTACTGCATAACTAGTAGTTCTAATTATGCCAGCCATAAGGATTTAATTAAAAAATCAAGTTGCATTACTTGCTCCAAAGAGCTTTCTTCAACCCAGAGGATGCAAATTCTCCATCCCATTGTTTTCCTTTCCCCAGCATCCATTAACCAAGAGAAACAGTGGAGATGACCCCACAGCAGCACCATGTTACCTGGGGTGGGGTTGGCTGAGGTCTTTTTACTTCTTAATAACTTTGTGGAAAATGGAGAGAGAACGTTGCTTTAATTCTTCCAGGGTTCCAAGATGAAGTGTGGTTGTCTTAACCTATCCACCTTCTGTAATTAGCTCTCTTTCACATTTGACTTGGAAGACACTTATTTAAGAGAAATTAGCAAAGAAAGAATGGAAGAATGGAGAGCAGAAGGGTTTTAACATCAATATTTTTTTTCTATCTCTTTATCTGGTTGCTATTTTTGATTCTTTTTATAGCTGATAGGTGCAAGCTGAGCTACCCAAAGGGCAGCTGCAATCAGGGTTGTCAGATGACCATTTCTCTGCCTTAAACTCAGAGGTGCTAAATTATATTGTGTAGCCAAAGTTGGGTGGGTTGCCTACTGTCACACTGGTGTCCTTTACATTAGGACACATGTGTCTTTCTACTGGGGCATTCAACTTAGCTCATTAATGAAGAGGCATATCAATGAGGACAGAAATGTAAATGATATCCACCCTAGGGCCTTTCTCAGATGTTATTTTGTGAAAACCAACATGTTCCCTTCTGACTTTCATCCTGTGGTTAGGAACAAGTGTGTGAGCTGCTCCAAAGAGGATTCTGGGGAATTAGCCATCATTACTGGATTCAGATGATTGGAAGCTGACTGATGTTGTGGTCACTTTGGTATCACTTGAGGAATTGTTGTATGCAGAGATGAGTCATGTTATTGGTGGAGCAGAACCTGACCCTAGGGCCTGCAAGCAGTGGGAAGAACAACCATTGCACCACCCTCTAATAACACACAGACCCAGGGAAGAGCACTGGCCAGCCAAAATAAATTAATTGCATCATCTAGTGGATATTGTGCTATATCAAAGCCTCCTTCTCCCTTTAATAAGGGTAGTAAAAATGTCTCCGTTAATTGCTTTCACTTCAATTAGACAACTTGTGCCTTCCAAGCATGCTGAGGACAAGGGATGGTGTGAAGAGACACCTCCTTTCAGAAGCACTTGCAGAGTGAATTCCTTGCACCTTGAAGTTAGAGGAACTTTGTGTTTACAAGAGATGGCTAAAGTGTGCCCAAGATTTTCTAAGCTTTTGGTGATTTGCTTTTCTTAGCTTTGTCATTCTACCTGCTGCTGTTCAGTAGCAGAAGAACCATGTGAATATAATGGAGATTCAGACATGACAGAAACCCCTTTCCACTTCCAACATTGCTGTGTTCCAGGATGGAGAACCCACAGCATCATTTAATCTCCCAAGGAGAGAAAAGAAACACAAAAAATGGAACTTATGGAATTCAGGGCATTTGGCCCTCAACCAGACAGATTTGAGCAAACAAGTAATGAACAAGAGGGAGACAACATGCCTAGAGTGAACTGAGAAATCAGTGCTAAGCCATCTTGGCATTGGTAGGAGCATGCAGCAAGGCAAGAAAACTAGAAGCACTGATAGACAAAAGGCTGCAAAATAAAGTGAGGATGGAAGTTCTGGTGCAGGGACAAATGTAGACCTCTTGAGAAGTGTAGAGATAAAGGAGCAGGGGAGACAACCTTCTCTTGGGAAATATGTCTATTCCTCCACTCCAAAACCTTCAGAATATGGTCAAATCATGTCCCTGCTCATGGTATTTACCCTACAGATTTCTCGTGTGCCTCTCATAAATCCTTGTTTAGACTTTGATCCACCCAACAACTTTTTCCATTTTTACTTCATTACCCCTTTCCCAGCTGTCCTCCACCCCACCCAAGTCTACTGGCTTGTCTTTCAGCTTCCACACACCCCTATACTTTCTTCAGAAGGGTTTGTGTCTGCTTTGAATGAAGATCTCTGATTCTCTCTTTCCAGTCCTGAGACCCAGCTTATCAACTGACATCTCTGGAGGCTTCCCTCTTACATGTTAGAGGCTCACAAAGTTTTGTTCTTAAAAAAGATGAGATATTAGGGTGTGAGATGAACAAAGCTAAATTCATATTTAAGACCATATTTTTATGCCCAGTAGGGAATATGATATTGCTAACCATGTATAATGATGTCACAGACAGAACTAGACAGCACACCTGAAGTTCACAGTGGACTGTGACTGGCACAGCTGGAAAGTTAAAGTACCCATGACTTGAAAATCAGCCAATTCTATCAGTGTTGGCTACAATTAAAGGAATCCCTTGCTTTAGGAAGCCTTGGCTAAGGGACTGAGAGACCTGCTTTTTGTCGAATCAGTATCATTTTTGAGGCTTAAACTGTCTCATTATTTTGGCGTATTGGTATCCTCCTCCCAGAATAATTTCTCATTCTTTTTATGTCTTGAAAAAATGTTCTCCCTTCTGTTGGGCCAACAAAGATCTTCCTCCAACTTCTTTCTGCAAGACCTTCCAGCATTTCGTTATTTTAGATCCCGGTACAATCTCAGTTGGGATGCCTTTAGAGTACAAGAGGATGTACCAGGTGCACACATTCCGTTTCCATTAACATAATGCCAGTAGCAAGTCTCTTCTTGCATGGTTCCAGTGGGAAACTGATGTGAGGTGAACTGCAGAAGAATCCTACAGTGATGGAATCAGCTAGGTCAGACACCCAGGACAATACCATCTGCCTCACTCAGAGACCAACACTTGTGGGCATCAGCATGTGAATCCCTGGGAGCACAAAAGAGCAGATGCTTCAAACCCTTTGAGGTTGACCCATTGCTGAGCAATGTTCCTAGTGTTTGGCGCTGCCTCAAGACAAGCCTTGAGTTTCATGCATTTATAAGGGCAGAAGTCAGCTCTGATAGAATCAGAATGGGTCGCCTGAAATGAAAGCTCAGCATTGGGTGTGTAGTAAAAAACATGCCAGATGTCCAACTGGGCAAAACATGAAAGAGGTGTGAGTGGGTAAGAGGCACGAAACAAGCCTTTCCTCGTTGCTTGCTACACAGCTGGTTTAAATGTGTCAATACAGGTATTGCAGGGATTTTGCAACTCCCCTCTCATCCTGGTAGGGGCCCTGAGTTTTGGATACACCTGATTCCCATTCAGACATACGTATGTTAACCCATATTGGAGCTGGAACCATATGTAGTGCGATGGAAATTAGATTGTCTCAAAACTTGGTAAAATGCTTCTTATTGCAGAAGCAAAGGGAAGGGCCCTCTGATCATGGCTGTCTGGCAGACCCAAATTTTCCCATTCACCTCCATGATCAGGCTTAGTGTGAGCAGGCCTTTTGCAAGTAGGACATGAATCATACAGCATATAGCAGGTATATACGGAAGTAAATGTGGATTTATATAATTGATTTCTACATGTCATGAAAGGATAGTGTTGTACCAAAGGGCAAGACTCTTCTAAATGGAAGGTACACTTATAGAACCTGGTGAAACCAAAGACCAAACCTGATACACAGGCCTGGGCAGAGTATTCATTGGGAGCTATTTGCCTTGTTTGTCTTCTCAGAGCGGTCAGGTAGGGTTCAGCAGGAGAGTAATGTTAAAACTGGACTTGAAGAACAGGCCCAACAATCATCCTTCCCCACTCCCCCATCCCCCAAAAAAGAAGCCTTTCTCTCCATGATGCAGAGAGTCTTTTTCTCAAATGGACGGAGACTCCGTGACGCCAGATGAAATGAATTGCATCATTTGATGGATTTTATCTTCAATGAAAGTGCACCTCTTTCTTTAGCAGAAAAGCTGTAAAAATGTCTTGATTAAACATGAAATCTCCAAGGTGATTCTTCAGACTGAGTAGTGAAATTGTTAGAAAGTGACCTCCAGGTTAAATCCTTTTAGGTTCCTGGCCTTGAAGCTGATAAAAGAATCCTTCATGAGAGCATAGCATTGTCGTTTGAAACCCAGTAAAAAAGAAGATAAACACAGATGCTTTCAAATGTCAGGAGAGAGGTGACAGGTCAGGTGGAGATTGCATGCATGATTTTGGGGGTGGGTGGGTGTTAGTCTTGGAATGGCATTTTCTTATCAGAAAGAAAAAAAGGACATGAGAAATACAATCCAGGAGGGTTTTCCCCTAGATGGTTCAGGAGTCAAACCACTGCCTTGGTTTACTCACCACAGCTGGTGCTTTTGATATACCAGGCCTTGAAACATACCAAGATTTTGCCTGGCAGGCTGGGCCAAACCCAAACACATGAATGAGCCTGAAAGAATTAACTCTGCTTATCCAACACTCATTTTAGAAACATCCAGTCTCCTTCTGCCTTGGATGGATCCCAGACCTCGGGTATGTTTTAATGGGTCAGAGAGAGGAATCATGGTCACATCACAACCTTGTGGGCTTGGTCTGAGTGTCGGCAGAGAGGTTCATTCCCTATGGCTGTGAGATGAACAGTTTTAAAATTCATATAAATACACTGTATTTAGCAAAAGGACACTAGAGAATCTCTTTGCTGAGCTGGACTGGGTTCAGCAGAGCCAGGGAAGCCTTTTCTCCAGGGTGGTGGCTCACACCAAGTGGAAGAACCACAGCTAGCAGAGCACACAGTGGAACGAAGTGATATAGTGCCCCAGCTTGTCCTTCCTTTCTGCATAGCGTTTGCTGGCAGCTGAATTGCCTTGTCATCACCCAGCAGAAGCATGGTCAACTGAGGGAGTTACTCAAGCTGGAAAGGTTACTGCTCACCCTCCACACCCCTCTTGACCATGTGAACACTCCTTGCTTACTCTACTTGTAAAATAGTCACTGCACTCACCTTCTTGTGAGAGATGTGGGAAGCAGACAGCCTCCAACCAGTGGCTGGGTAAACCTTTGTGTTTGTCTTTTCTAGTTCTACCCTTTTGTCTGGCTTGTATCTGTAAACCATAACTCCTCAGTGTGGGAAATCTTTCCTGCTAAACACTGATCCCGACACAACAGAGCAGGGTGTAGATGTTACTAGAAGAGTGATGCTGGTGGTAAAAGCCTGATGACCCCTTTTGAAAAATTCCAAGTATCTCATCTTTCATCCTAATTGTATTCCAGTCATGCAATTCTTCAAATTACTCTCCAATTTCATGTAATGGAATTCTACACTTTTGGCCTTAAATTGTGAGAATTAGGTTGTCACCTGGTACTTACAGGGTGACCCCCTCCTGCAGATGGGCAGACCAATGACCAAAGTCAAAGGTTTGGTGCCTCACCAGCTCTCTAGAGAGTGGTGCAAGAAAGGCTGCATCCATGCCTGCAGTTTTTACATCACAGCAAGATCATCTTCTCTGGAGACCATCCAGGCCAGGGGTACAGGTGCAGATGCTGAAAGCTGCCCCTGGCGACCTGCAAAGGAGACTCTAACCCTGACAGCCATCTCTCCTCAGGGTTGCAGCCATAGCTTTCCCTCATCAGGCTGTTGCTCGTCACAGCTGTTAGAGCAGAGTTTAAACATGTAGCTTAATCCTGAAGAAAAAACACAGCTCCCCTACCTTAAAGAGTGGGGACAAAAAGCATGGCAAGGGTCTGCACACATATATTCAGCTTCCATAGAACACACAATATCTTTCCCATTTCTAGTGATTGATGGGATGTAGCATTTTTCTTTATCCTTATCCTGACAAACAGACCTAGCCCCTTGCTTCACTCACCCTCTTCCTCCATGAAGAGGCAGCCGCACTGTCTGATGTAAAATCCTGTAAAAAAAAAAAAAAAAGAACTGAATTCTGCCTCTCCCAGGCTGCGGTTGAGGGGGCGAGACAGGTAAAATGCATCAGGCCACAACATCTGTGAGATTGAATTCTAGCTCTCATCTGTCTTGTAAAGGCTGACCCTGACAATTTCTCTCTGTGCTGGACTCTCTGTGTGTTTTCTTTATGTGACCATGCTTTGTTCTACTTTATTTTATTTTACTCTACTCTCCCTCCCATGTTTGCAAATGTTCCCAACGAATTGAAGACAGCTCTCCAGCTCAGATTTACAGCTGCACGGAAAGACTGTTGCTATTTATAGTCATCTCAAATTTGTTTCATCTGCCTACACAATCAATTAGCTTCAGCTCCAGCTAATTTTGCAATCAGCCCAAGAAAAATGTCTCTGGCATAGTATCTTGTTTTCTCCTTCTTCTCCCTGGAGCTATGAAATCTCTGTACCCCTTCCTTATCCAAGTTCTACACCTTAGTACAGCATTAGCTGGACTCATCCTACATGTCTTTTGCCTTTTAGAAGCTTCTTCCTGGCTGACTTGACAGAAGAGTATTTACTTTACATGATGGAGACCTTTTTTCCTCTCCAATGGAGGTTTGGAAAGAATACTCCACCGTTTATTTTTCCATCAGCTAATTGCAAATATTGAAAGCGTCTAGACAGGGGGAAAATAGCTTATAAATCATCAGCAAAAGGAATTTCAATGTTATCTTAAATCCCACACAAACACTTTTTAAAGATGTTCAGTAAATATATATTTGTATATAGAAAAATTATGCTAACCTGGAACTCAGGTTGAGTTCACATAAAGGATTTAAATGTTCAGGGAAGGGAATCACAAAATAAGGATGTTGTAACTGTACCACAAACAAGCAATAAAACCTAGCCGATTAAAAGGGAGGATGTAGTGAAGAGCAATGCTGAAGATAGTAATTTGGGGCAACTATTCAGTTCCTCATTACTGGAGTCTTGGACTTCAGCAAGTCTTTGTCAATCTCACCTGAGGTGGTGGTTCAAGTGGTATAAACTGAGGAGAATCATTAGGAATCTCTGAACAGAAGCATAAATCTGTGCTGATCCTGGCACCAGAGCATCTATCAGAGGCACAAAGTGGAGGGATGTCTCCTCAAGTCCTGGTGGTGACAAGACAGTCTGAGGGCAAGCTTGCAATTCTACCTAGCACTTAATGCCAGCACAACCAGCAGGGCTCATGAGGTGTCCTCTAGTGCATCTTCTCCCTTATGGTAGGATCAGAAAAGTTTAAGTCAGTCCTGACAGGTGCAGCATATATCTGTACTGTAAAACCTCCAGCTATGAATGTATTACTCATTCTTCTTCTGAGCACTAAAACATATCCTGTGGCTACAGATCTAAGTTGAACTGTAAGCCCAGGACTTTACACGTTTACATCTGTAAGTTGGCAGAGGCTCATGGACTGAAAGCATTGCCCTTTGGGAGTCCAGTCTCAAAGGATCTCTCAGCTCAGACATGAGATTCCTGTGGGTTTTCAGTAATTCTACATGCCCAAGACAACTTATTTAGAGAAACAAAAATATTGTTTGTCCTTGTGGGTAAACTATTTACTCAGTTCCTTTAGAACTGTCACATCTCTTTCAAAATTTTAGAGGTTTGGTTTATTTTGGGTTTGGGTATTTAGTTTCTTGCTTAGCAGAAGAGAGACTGTCTCGAGGAGAAAGGCACGCATGGGTTCTATATTCACTGAGGATTTAGGCAGAGGGTTTTTCCTTTAGAGGGGTGAGAGTCTCAGGATAGCCCCTTTCCCTTTGAGTTACTGTTTGAGCTTGGGCAAAACTGGGGACAAAATATGCAGATAAGGATGGAAAAGAGGGTGAGAGTATGGAGTACAAGGAACAGAAGTGTGTGGGGGGGGGGTTGTTAACAGCATGCAAGAAAAGGTTTAAAACAATGAAACTTTTCATTGATGGTCTAATGCAGTCCCCAGTTACCCATCCAGGATGCATCCCTGCCTATTTTGGCATCTTGTCTCCCAGTTCCTGTCAGTGTTAAACTGTGGTCCACATGCAAATAATATTTTTTCCTTAAGATTTGATAAACACAGCCTGCAAATGTTTTAGGAATTGTTTAGTTTGTTTGTCTAAAACACATATTTGCCTTTCCTTTCCCTGACAGTAATGCTCTGATACTTTATGGAACTGGCAACCTGTTCAACTTCCCTGGAATCAAGATCACATTCTTTCCATATCCTGCAAAGCTCTGCCTTTACTATGTATCACCACTAAATACTGCTGCAGGAAATATGATTTCTTCTTCTTCTTCTTCTTCTTCTTCTTCTTCTTCTTCTTCTTCTTCTTCTTCTTCTTCTTCTTCTTCTTCTTCTTTCTTCTTCTTCTTTTTCATGATAAGCAGGAGCAAACACATTTTATTCCCAGCTCTGCAGGAATCCTGGACTTCCAGGAGCAGCCATCGCCTGTTAGATATCTGCAATTCCTGCTAGTGTCTATTGCAAGAAGTGACAACTAAGCTGCAGCCCTTAAAAATCCTTGATTTCTGGTGAAAGTTGGTATTAACCTCCATGCCTATAATGACCGAGACACGTGTTTCTAGCCTTTGAGAAAAGCCGTATTAGAATGCAGGCTATGCCTGAGGACGTGGCTGTGGAACGTCTTGTACTGTTGGGGTATTTTCTGTCTGCATGGAGAAAGAAGGAGTTGTGCTGAGATTTGAGGGTTGCTCCTACCCCATCTTGGGCTGCTGCTAGAGTTGGAATTTAAGACAACACGTGAATGAATGGAAGAAATCATGAAGGCTGAAGGAAGCAACAGGAGTCAGTGGGGACTTTGTGACATTTTCGTGGGAGGACAAGAGGTGTTGGCTGTTGCTTCCTTGACAGTGAGCTGGTAATTTGGCTGCTGGTCCCACTTCTGTGACATTGTGTTTACAGAGGTTGCTATAGGAGTACAGCAAGTTCCTTTGAGCTACAATTGCTTCAGATCTGCCACTAAAACAGATTAGAATGGGTGTGGTAGATAAATTCCCTGGCTAACATCTGTGGTGGGTGGAAGAATTTAGAAGCAACATTTTCTGCTTTGCACCTCAAAGTCGTTTCCAAGCACCTTTCCACTAAGTCTGGGAGTCCTCCACCCCCTCAATCCCAGCTGTTCACTCCTCTTGTCCTTCTCCATGATAGGAAAGAAATAGATCCTAAACAGCAACACAAAGGGCTCAGAGCATGGGCCTCACCAGCAGTGCTTGTGCGATGTGGGAGCAGTGTGCTGTGGTTCAGACGCTGGACTGAGCCACCGAGGTTGTGTGGTGCCACAGAAGCTCTTGCAGCTGATGTATCCAGTACCATCTCTCTTATCAAACTGCAGGCTTAGCTGCTGGTAGGCTCTGAATCCCATTTTTCCTCTACCTCCCATTTCATCTTGCATTTGCAGTTAAATAAATCCTACTGAAGTCAGCTGTAAAAGCTGGGAACAAGATGTAGAACCTGTACTATATTGTTCTGATATAATTATTTTTATTGTTTTATTGTGAGCAATTGTCTTGCTCACAGCCATCAGAGCTTTTCTTAACTATTTGTATGGCCAGGGACATTATCAGACATAAAATATTTGGGATTGCTCCATTGCCTTTAACCAAAAGACCAATCTGGTTGAACATCTTTCTAATCCACAAAACCAAATGAAGTTGTTCCTTGCCTGGTGGTAGAAGTTGATGAAAAAGCTCTCCCTGACTGTGTACATAATCCTTGCTGGTTTGTAATAAAAATCGTTGATGCTGATTTCCCTTGCTCATTCTCCAAGTTCACTCCAGCTCAGAGAAATTTGCCATTTCTGGAACCTATCTTCTGAAGCAACCTCAAATTCTGGGTTTAAGAAGTTAAAAACTTACACATCAAGTTTGCGAGTCTGCATGATTTCAAAGTGTGTTGTGTGGCTTTCCACTGTCTAAACAAGACAGTCACTTTCTTTCAAGAGGAGGAGGGAAAAAATCAGGTGATGTTAACAAGTCACCTGAGACCAAGATTTCTTTGGCTGATGAGTCTTCATTGACCTTGGCTTGAGTAATGAAAGACTTCTGTAAAAAATTGTGCTGAGGTTTCTGAGCTACCTTTGTGCAGTAAGGCTGAAGATGTGCTTTAAAGCCCTGGCTAGTTTGCTAAAGTGGTACCTTCAGTGTCCTTCAATTTCCCACATAGATTGATCTTGACAGAACATTCACTTGCTGCTCTGGAGCATGATGAGTGTTTATCTGTGCTGTACAAGAGGTGCTTCTTTCCCACACCAAGGATAACTGCATGATCCTTGCAGACAATATGTTTGGAGATGAAGCTACCTCCACAGAACTTATCTGCCTAACTTCATGCATGTTCAGGACACAAAACAGTGTGATTTGGAAGACAGGAAGAGTGCTTTGGTGGAAAAGTTGCAAAGGATCATGGCTAATTCCTGTTCCACTTCCACAGCCTGCTCATTTTGTTGTGTGGCTTGTAGAAGCACTCATCTTAGGTGAGATAGTGACCCTTAAGCGCAGGGATTTGTTTCTGGAATTTCTCTATTTCCCTTTATTTCAAATGCCACCATAATCAAGTTGAGACAGCTGCCTCATGAGAGAAATTTCCACTTGATGGTAATCCAGAAAGGAAGAGAGGAGTCAGTTAGATCTTTTCCAATGATGCTCACCAAGGTGGGTAGATCAGCTCTCAACTCAGTCATGTGCCTGAGGAAGACCATGTGACAGAATTTAAATAATAATGATAATAATAATAATAATAATAATAATCATGGACCTGTAAAAATTAGAAAATCCACAACCTACTACAGACTGTGACAAAGTGAGAGAAACTTTACACAAAGGCCTCAAGACCACTGGGGATTTAGTCAGCTCTACTACAACAGGCTGAGCAGGAAGGAGGGATAAAGAGCTCAGTTTACCCAGAAGGGATTTTTTACATACCTCTGTCATTTCTTTCAAAGCTTTCTTTGCTCTACCTGGTGCAGGCACTGGACATGGGCCAGGTGCCCTCTGTGTCCCTGGATGTGGAGCAGCCAGGGGCTGGGGGAAGCCGAAACTGCAGCACCAGCAAAGCTGCCAATGCACTAGGCTGAGCTGCCAGTGTCAGCCCTGAGGATGAAGGTTATCCTTATAGTGTTTGATGCCAACTGGCACAGCCTCCCTCTTCTTCCTTCACACAAGTGTTGCCTGCTTCCCCCTCCCTCTCCACAATATTTTGCCTTTGAAGTCACCTCATCAAGAAATTCTTCCTCTGTCAGAATTAATCTTCCACCTGCCAGGCCATGAATAGTCACCTTTCTGTGTGTCTGCAGCATGTTGCCAAAGAAAGGGAGCAGAAAAGAAGGGGTAAGCCTGGAGGAGGTAAATGGTACAAAGTATCACCAAGAAATCCTACCAATACCTTTAACCCTAAAGCAACCCAAGGTACTTGTCCCTCCCGGTCCCACAGTCCCACACATAGTTTCCTCTGACTTGGTTAGATTTCAAAAAGGGTTCCAAGGCGTAATCCTGTGTGGCTAGAATCTTACAGAGGAATTTTCCCCTGTCTAAATCAATGGTGAGAGCAAATGCCCAGGTTCCTGACATGTAAAGAAACCGAAATATGTAATTTCTAGAAATAGAAAATTGGGGTCCTGATCTGACCCAGGACCTTGGCTGTCTAAGGGATGTCTTTCTCAGTTCTCTACAGGAAGATGATCCATCATTCCTAGAGACCTCTGATACTCATTGGGATTCAGACTAACAATTATTGGCTTGAAAATCTGTTCCCATGATGCTGAATAATCTGAATACGAATCCTGAAGAATATCTGGATATCTGATCGCCTTACAACTGAGTAGAAGATAGGGAAGAACACTGAAGTAATTGGGTACCCTGACTCTTAGCTGGAGACCTTGACAAATCAAAGCAGACCAAGGTAAAATCTAATTATATGAACATCTCCTAGGACATATGCATCCAAGATGACTTGTAAGAAATAGTAATTGAAATAATACTTCCAATCCTTTCAGTGAGTATTCTAGAGACAAGGCTGTTGATTGTGTGAAAGTAAGTTACCATGGCTCCTAGTACAGAGAGTCTTTCATGACTACATTCCCCAAATTGGATAAGACTTTTTTTTTGCACCTGGTCAGATGCCAAATTTCCTACAACAGGTGAGATCAAGTGGCTGCATAAAATATTTGAAATGTAAACTTTTCTAGAATAAAATTAGAATAGGATGCACAGCAATCCTGAATCAGGCTTACTAAGGTTGATACACAAAAAATTCCGAGATCAAGGCTCTTTTGACCTGACATCGGCGTCTTCCTCTTGCTCTCTCTTGTAGACAGTAAGAAATGATGTATCTTTTAAAAGTTGGAAAGTTTCTAATCACAAAGCAACACTGGTTGTTAGAACACTGGGTTGGGATGCAGGGAAATTAGATCCTATTCCTGTTCACAGAATCGCAGAATATTCTGGGTTGGAAGGGACCTGCAAGGATCATCAAAGTCCAATTCATGGCCCTGCACAGGACAGCCCCAAGAATCACGTCATATGCCTGAAGGTGTTGTCCAAACACTTCTTGAGCTCTGGCAGGCTTGGTGCTGTGACTCCTCAGACTGATAGTTTTGACTCTGAAAAACTGATACTGCTTTTATTGTCCATATATATCCTTGCCCTCCTCATCCCTTAAGACAGCTGGAGAAAAAGCCTTGTCTTCACGCACCTGTGATCACTGGACTAGGAGGACTGAAAAAATTTTCATGGGGTTTAGTTGCTGGTTTGTTTTTCTTTTTTTTTTTTCGTTTATCAGGAGTGTCTCAAGGTTCTCAAGGTTCTTTTAAATTCAGTCCTGTCCCTAAGTAATCCTTACCTTCAAGTGCAGCTGATACTACCCCAGGCAGGGGCAGTAATAGAGCATTAGACACCTAAATGTCAGACTGACTCCCTTTCCCCTTCTCTTTCTTCCACAGTTCCCGTGTGAAATCAAACAGCATAATGGAAACACTATCCTGGAAGTTTGCTTCCTGTCCCATTTTACATTCCTGCAGCTCTAAATAAAGCCAAAACAATTCTGTTGTTAGATAAAAAATATCTAATTCTAATGCTGTCCCTCTGTGGTATAAACATAAAGACTTTTTTCTCCACTTTTCTATTTCTTTGAGAGGCAAATAAGGCTTTTTAACAGTGCTCAGTGCTGCAAAATCAGGGTGGAGTACAGGTCTGAATCACAGCTGTGTGTTCTCCCCAGGCTTCATACAGGAGGGGGACAGAACCTGAGGAGCTTTCCTCATATGGCAAGCTGAACTCAGAAACAGGCTTTTATGACTGAGTAATAAACTCATGAAAATTGGGGGTTTATTAACAAAAATTTTGACAGACCTTTAACTTTAGTGGTGCTACTGAGCACCGCTATATGTAAAAACGAAACCTTTCCGCACTTATCAAATTTATTAGCTGTAATTGCATTTATTTACTTTTTTTTCCACATATAGAATATGTGCTAGGGAAACAAGAGCACTTTATGCCCTTTGAAACCAGAGTGGTTGTGAGATTTTTTCCTAGAGGATTTAAGGGTATGCATGAAGGGTATTTGTTTCTCATGCTCTGGCATGTCTGAAAGTCCAACCCACTCCTGCAAAGTTCAGTGGGATTGTTGTCTAATTTCAGTGCAGCTCTACAGCCAGATTGGAAAGTCACTTGCTGACGAAGGCACACACCAGAATGAATGGCTCACAAAGGGGAGAGCCTTTTTTCCTTCTCTTTGAAACCCAGCTTACTCCATCCTTTCCATCAGCCTGTGTGTTTTCCCAAATCAGAGCAAATCCTGACAGCAAAAATGACAGAGATTGACTGACTTTTATCCAATTACGAACCAAGAAGTTTGCCTTGGCATCTCAGAAACAAGCTGTTCCCCAAGGCTGACTCCCTAATCTTTCTTGTTGTTTCTGCAAACCCTCTTTGCCTCCATGGCTCTCCCAGTGGACTGTGACACTTGTTGGTGGTTTGCAGCCGAGACTCAAGTGCTTGCTCCTACCCCAAGAGGTAACACCATCCTCTCCGAAAGCTTTCTCCCATAAACAAGTCTACTTTGATAATTAATCTGGAGTAGGAAGTTCCCTGAGTGAATTATGCCTCTGAAACCTCTCTCCTGCACAACCTAGTCTGAACTTTTCTCTCCTTCCCCGGCTGTGACCATGGAGAGGGTGAGGGCTGCAGGGTAGCCTGCCCAGGGCTGGGAAAGCCAAATTTGATCCTGAGCAGTGGTAAAAAGGTACACCATGGGAGAAAATAGTTCCCAGTGTTATGAACAGGACCTCATGCATGGTGTTTTACCCTTGCTCAGCAAGAAACCTTTTGATCTGCAGGCAGGAGCTCACAGTGCAGCCAGGGAGTCATCATCACTTGCTCAGAGCAACTTCTTGCTTCAGACTCCAAGAAGAACCTGAAACACAGGAAAGCACATGTCTTGTGTCTCGCAGGCTCGCTCAGGTCACGGTATGGAACAAATCAGCCTGAAGTAACACAGGCCACACTGAAAATCTGCAAGTCATTACCCATAATGATTATTCAGAAAGGGAGCTGGCATCAAAACCATTTCCCCCCTCCTTTAGTCTTAATCTTTCCCCTCCCTTTTTCTTTCACTCCTTGGTGCTTTCAAACAACAAAGAGTATCTGAGGATATTTCCCCTCCTGTTGCAAGTCATCAAAAATCTGCTCAGGAGCAAGGCATGGTGGAGCCACAAGGAAAGGCAGGCAGGAGACAGGGAGGGAGCTGGTCCCCTTCAGCTGTGCCTGTCCTCATCCTTGCAGAAACAGTTGGGAAGGGAAAGCCTGAAGGCACATGGGGAGACAGGGACTGTGAAAGCATCTCTGTTCTGCCTTTCTGACAAAAGAAAGAGAGAAGGTGAGCACTCACTAGAGTAAAATCATTTCCCTTCAACTAAGAAAGCAATGGATGGTGTAATGTCCAAGGTCTTGCCATTACCTTCTGGTCTGAAAACCTCTAAGACCTCTCTCTCTCCGTGCCCAGTGGGAAGTACTCACTTGGTGACACCTGCAAACACTCACATGCCCCAACCCCCATCCTTCCTTGCACTTGCAATAGCAAATATATTTATTTTCTTTACCATTAAATCAGGAACATGGATAAATGCATTTGGAAACCTTTACTTCTCCTATTGTAATGCCAGATGCACAAAGATATGCAAGAATAAAAGCAGCAAAGAGCTCGGGGGAGCAGAAATTTTGGCTGAGGGTAATGCAGAGTACAGAAAAGCCTGAAGAAATGTTTGACTGTACCTTTGACTGAGAGAATGAAGAAGTCTTCTCTGGGGCTTGTTAGAACTGTAACTGTCTAATTTAGAGGAGCAGGATAGGATGAATATTTTATGAGGGTTTTTCCACAGGGCTGTTAACATTTAGCAAACAAAAGACAGCCGTGATTCATTTTCCTTCTCACAGGGGGCAAATGAGTTAACAGCTGTAACAAGGGAATTAAAAAGGGATGCTCCCAGCACTGAGAACAGCTGTTGCCTTTTCAGGTACTTGGAAAACTAGAACTGAGGTTCGTGCAGCACCTATAGGACAAGGTGGGTCTAGGGTAGAGTTTGCAAACTGATTCAAAATTGTTTTCTGCTCCAGGGTCCCTGAATAAGTGCTGCTGATCCCAATCCTGGGACTTTAGTGTCTAAAGGCCTTTGATAATCTATAGCTGCGCTCACTTTCTCTAAAAAGGTGAAGGAAATATGCAATCTGTCTCCTGATCTAGATGGACGGTTACTCCTTGGCTGTGGTCAGCACAGTCCAGCTAGTCATGACCTGACTCCAGGTACTTCCCCAGGTGCTCATCCTGCAGAGGAGGCAGGAGATTGTGTTTCAAGGAGGGCCTTGACCACACCAAGAGAGGGAGCAGACAGCCCTGTCCACAGCAGCTGTGATCTATCTGCAGGGCTGTGGGGCAGGGGATTAGCCCCAGAGGGGATGAAAAGAGGTGCTGCCTTTCCCATCTCCTGCTTCCATGACTCACTACCTCCGCAGCATATCCTGCCATCCCTGTGGTAGGTCAGTTGGGGAATGAAATGCTTCCTTTCCACAGGGAGGTGTCCTGCTCCCGAGCAGATGGCTTTGGGCACCTTGCCCCATCCTGCCATTCCACCAGCCTACGTAGGTGTCTTGAAATTAGCCCAAACCTTTGAATAGGTTGGTCCACTCTGGGCCTATGCCTGCTGCATTTTTAATGAATGACTGAGCATTGCATGCTCTGTCTTGCTTCTGGCTGCTCAGATGCCTTGCACAGAGCCTGCAGACAGCCTGCTTAGGCTTCTTCTTGTAATGCTTGCTCCTGGGGATGCTCTCTACCAGCCTCCGTTGCAGACAAGTGTCAAGCTACAGTTCACAACGTACAAATTACAAAAAAAACCCATCTAGATGTACCCCTAGAGACTGTTTCTTTTACATACATGCAAGTACCCCTACCACATACATTTCTTATGCAGACACATAGATGTGCATGTCCAAACAACACAGTGCCATGAAAATGCTCCTGACTCTCCAGGTGAGGCACATCACCAGCTCTATCACTGGACTGATGATGAGCATTTCAAGCCTTGTAGTTCCTAAGCCGTGTCATGCAAGGTCTGTTTTCAGGAGAATGTGCCCGTTGCTGTAGTACCAGGACTTTTACAAATCTAAATGAGTCAGATGCACAAAAGAGCTTGAAGAGGCTGAATGTTGCGTTTTTCTTAGTCCTTCCTCTGCATTTTGACTCCTAATTCAGAAGTTCACGTCTAGCAAAAGCTGCAAAACCTGTTCTTGCAGTCTTTTCTAGAGAACCACATCAAAGGAAAGCACCGAGATGATGACCAGATATACTGGTGCAACCCTAATTCTTCCCAACTCTAGGCTTCCCCTCCCTCCCACTAAATCTGACCACAGCTCTCTGCTGTGGGGCCAGTATTGCTTAGGCCTATTCTGGAAATCTATTACTACTGGTTCTTACACAAAGAGCAAGGACTGTACTCAGATCACAGCCACAATGGAGCTTTTTTGAATTGGTAGCAGGAGACAGACAAGATGCAAAACCTAGGTTTAAAGCAAGGCAAGTCTTTCTTTCTATTGCACTCTGTCCCTGGAGTGCAATATTCATATTCCAGCAAGGCTCACACACCTGTCTGTGCTGGCCTCTGTTTTGTTTTTCTCCTGGAGAAAGTGCAGTATTCATGCTCAGTCCCTGTTCTGACATGATTCTCCACAGCGATTTTCTGCAAGCAGCTATCTTCTGATGCTGGAGGTCCAAGGCTGGGCTCATTCCATGCTTTAGGGCCTAAAATCACAGCAGAAGTGTCATCATATCATGTCATAACACCAATGCCTGCCAACAGCCACCCTCTTTGGCTAATCTTGGTGCCTGTTATCAGAAAAACACAATAATGCCAGCTTAGCAGATAACTGTCCCAAATCTGCTCAGAACTCTGTTGCTTCTTCAGAGAGTAAAATTATCCTGGACTTCCCCTCACCTGCAGCCACCTTCTTGTGGTAGTTTTTGTGTCCTGCTTGGACAGAAAGCTCAGCCCAGAAACATCTGGAGTATGATGGTGAACAGGTAATCTGCTTCTACATGCTGCAAAAGCAAACATGGGGAAACACCACCATTCTTGGATTTGGACTCTCTCAAATACCTGTTAGGAAAGTGATGAAGGTGCAAAGGAGAAGAGGACCCAATACATATCATAGAGACACAAAAAGAAAGCCTGACAGTTGATTAATTTAGTGGGTTTGAAACAAATACAAATCTATTTCTTTTTCCGCTGACCCCTCTGTGAAGGGAGAATAAAAACATTGGGTTGAGACTGATTATTTTATTTAATAGAAAAAGCAACAACGTGGCACAGAAAGGCCACATTTGTATTCATATTTGCACTGGTATTTGTACAGATAGTAGAATGCATTATTGCATATTAATTATCAGAAAGATGGATGGCATGTGTTGGAATAAATTTGGAGGCTTAGAAAGGAGTGTTTCAACAAGATTTAACACAAAAGGCTAAATAAAATACAATAGCAATGTACTGAAGACAAAGGCGAGTGGCTCCATTTGGGTTGGAATGCATTCAGCTTTTTCCCAGAGATACACCAAAAATGAAATTGCTATCACATTTCAGCTTCTGTTCCACTCCTTTTCATAGGATGATATCCTTTTTATTATCTGGCCTTGGGACATCATCATCATTATTGAAAAAATTATGGAGTGACACTTGTGGAAACGACAGAGCATGAAGATTTTTGAAGGACAGGCCTAACAGAGTGCTGAGCGTTTCTTCCTGAAGCCAGTTCTGCTGAAGCAGCTCACTTCTGACTCACAAAATGTATCATTCACCAGTGATAAATCACCCTCAGCTCCAGGTTTCCCTGTCATGATTTAACACTCTCTAATATTCTGTGGTTGAGTTTCAAGGCCACTAAAGCATAAACAGCTTCTTCAGCCCTGAACATCCCTGGAATACAGTCTGATGTTTGCTTAGATATACAAAGATATATGTGTGTGTTTATGTACATGTATATGTGTATCTATAAATATGTATATCTGCAGCATATACCTTTCCAAAGGTCTCACGTTAGTTAATTAATTGTACAGCACAATTAATTAATTCATTGTTTGGAAATTCCATTAGTTGTCTGACTCCAGCAGGAACTTAGCCAGACAAATTTCAGAAACTTCTCTCTGTGGCTTTGTCATTCTGGGAAACAGGTTTTTTAACAAAAATCTTTTACAGAACAGATGGCTCATGTGAAATGCTTGAAATTCCACCAAATCGGAGCTGATAAAACCAGATAGTTTCACTGGAACTGGTGGGTGCTAGGTAACTCACAGGGGAAAGAAATTTTATGTGAGGCTGACACTGACAGAGATTATGGCTTGGGATTTCTGCTGTGTGCCTTGTTTGTATGCTTTATTTTTCAATTAATCTAAAGCATTTGCACTGTGCTGGACACAACGCAGAGCACGTGAGTCTTTGTGCTTCATTGCACCAACACAAGCCACACAAACCAACATGAGCTTCCTTTTCTGTTCTGTGATCAAACAGCACAAGGTGACACTCACAGCAGGCAGTGTGGTGAAATGGGGTGCCTTTACCGCTTTCTGTGACTGGAAAAAAGGTCTTGCATAACATATTCCTCTTGTTCTGTGGCTGTGCAGGATTTAGGGGAGAAGAAGGAAGAAATTTTCTTCAAGAATCTTCTTTCTGTGACCAAGGAAAAAAGCAAGTCTGCAAGTCTGGGTCATGACTGACATTTTATTGACTTTCTTTTAACTAGCATTTTCTGGGAAATTTTAACAGTCTAGTCTCTACATATTCAGTCTGAAATTAACTTTTACAACTTCTGAAATCCAAATGGAAGGAAAATGTTTCCTTATTTTCTTTTCAAAACAAGAATTTCAAACTGATATCTAAAAATCTATTAATAATAAAGAGGAAAAAGGAGAGTGAAAGAAAAAGAAAATCTGAACTTTTGTTTCTGTATTAAAGTGGTAGGAGGTTGTGGGATTTTCTTTTTGTTTTGAATTCCAAACTTGAAATGATCTTAAAAATCATGTTCCAGCAACAATCCCATTTTGTATTCACTCTACCCGTACTGGATTAGTATCAACAATAAGAATGACACATCATAGGGGGAGAATCAGTATTATCAGCTTTTACTTTGGTGTAGTTCAAGGAGTCATTCTGCTTTTGGGGTGTATTTATCTTTTAGAAATATCCCACAAAGACACCAAGCAGAGAATTGTCCTAGGCTGGGAAAACAGTGCCAGATAATTTTGCCTTAATTACGCACGTTAACTTCTAACCTTTGATCTGGCAAATGGAAACCTCATCAGTAGGGGTACCCTAAATACCTGTAGATATGAACACTTATATGCACCTACATATAGACTTTTAATGTCAATGTCCAAACAAATAAACTCATTTATCTGAAGGAGAAAATTCAGAATGACAGCCAAGGATTTGTAGATGGCTCTTTCTCTAAGCATTTTTTAATGCTACTAATTATAACATAAATTGCATGTGTGCATTTCCTCTCCCTTAGTACCTCCTTCGGTCTCCATGATCTTCCCTTCAAAATTCCTCCACAAAAGTCCTGATCACTCCCAGACTGTAGATGGAGTCCAGAGGGACAGAGAAATCATCCTCACTGAAGAGGAAGCTGAGCCTGTCACCCAGGTATCACCAAATGACTTCTGAGTAACCTGAAGATGAGTTCTCTTGAGAAAAGTATACCCACTTACTTAAATCCCTTCTAAAGGGCTTCAGTATGGAAATGTTGTGATCTGCCTGGTTGTTAAGGGAATTAATGAGGAAATGGGCAAAGACAGGTTCTGCAGTTGTGCCATGCTGCAGGAACGTAACATTTCCGTCTACTCTGAAAAATAATATAAATGGGATAGACAGGGAGTTTTCCTAGCCAGGATTTTACTCAACAAAATTTTTTCAGATGAAAAACAAGCATATCCACTGGGTTGCAGTAGGTATTATGGAGGTTTCCACTGCCAGTCTCTTGCCAAAACCGCATGAAAAGTCCTTTGCCTCAGTAGATGGTGACATGTGGACAACTCCTCAGAAACTCTGAATTGCACAAAATATGTTGGAATTCCCTTTTTCCTGGCTCAGCAGGAAGGAAGGCACTAGATGGGTAAAAAGCTTCAGAAGAGTTTGAAGATATCTTCAGAACAGCAGGGCTACTTTTTTGCCAGTGTACCAGGTATGAGGATTAGGAATAACTAGGTCAGGAGATTTTGCTGTTGCCAGAGAGCCTGGCCAGAGGAGCTGGGAAATGCACCAATTTAATGATGAATCTAGAGGCTGACAGAGGGTAAGTACAAAAAACATTAATATTGTTCAAGGCCTCTTTACAGGAGACTTGAGCTAGCAAAAGCAGCTGCCAAGGTCCTGACTGAGCAGATGAGCCTGCTGCTGGGCACATATGTTGAGTGAAGTCTTACAGAAGGATCTGTAAAAAAATTTTGGTTCTCCTCAACTTCTTGTGGACTATGCCTACAGAGCAGCTATTCTATGGTTCTGCAGGAGGACACCTTACTTCTGAATCATCTGCATACGATTAGGTCCACTTTCCTTGTAATCCTTTTTTATTGAATAACCCTCAACGAATTCCAGATGAACACATCATTTCAGTTTTTGTTTTGTTTTGTTTTGACCAAGTGGTCTCCACTGGGGCTCAAAAGCTGAGCTGATAGATTTTTCTTGTATTATCTGCCCTTGGAATGTGTCACTCCTATTGTTTCAGCTCTCATCCTTCATATTCAGCAGTGAAATGTGTAAGTTGCATTTTTTTTTTAGAAGTTCTTTAACCCTCTGATATCATGCAAGACCTCAGATTAAAGGGAGTGTCCCACTCTCTCCTGCTCTAATTAGTTAAAATTTTTAGTATTTTTTACTATTGTGTTACGATCCTTACAGAGGCACATTGGGATGTACCTTTATATATACATTTCCAGTTCAAGAATTGGAAGCAGGAATTTAGAGCAGATACAAGGAGAATAATCAAGACCTTGAGACCCTGGACATCACTCTCCTGACTGCAGTGCTAGGAAGCATTAAATTCTGTTCATATACAAACCAAAAAGGTGTCACTGTTGAGTTCAGGGATGGCAAAAATAGCAGTATAAACTTTAGATGTCATTTATTAAGAAAATTTTTCTTTTTATATATCTAGGGTTGTTAGAGTAGGGTACAGGTACTGATTCTTGGGTGAACACTTCTTTAGTATCATTGGTTAGTTACAACAGCATTTAAAAGTAACAAGTTGGAAAACCAAGATGTAAAAACACTGCTTATAAAATATAGTTTACAAAAGCATATAAGATGGTTTATATAAATATCTCTTGGTTCTCGGTTCCATTTGTGAGAAAGCAACTTCTCACAAACAGGGTCGGGAGTTGGAAAATTTCTCTCTGATGAAATTTGTCAGTGTCCACAAAAAGGCATTTAAAAAATTAAAACTCTGAACTCTTCTGTGCCAATATTTTTGATAGAGGAAGCCTTCAGTTATTACACACCTGATTTGCACATTTCACTTTGATGCCTAATGTTTAGTGACTGAAGCCTGGCTTATGGGTCTGAGAGTTGGGTGCTTTAAGTATCTGCAGTTTTTGTTGACTTCACTTGAGTATGTAGGTGCCTCTCACCTCTCAAAACAAAATTCTTAATGGCTTCTTCCAATGATTTTCTGCAAGGAAAATGAATTTTTATTATTTCAATATATTTATTATATTGACATGTTTATTATTTGAATTTAATTCAGAGCTTATTGGTGCAGCCTGGGGATGTTTGGTCATCTATTTCATAGGCTTTCCAGTTCACAGGGACCTTCTCCTCTGAACCCATGCATCTGTCAGTGCTCACACTACCAGAAATAACTGTGTTTCCCAGAACAGGGCCTGCCTCTGCTAGTTCCAACTGAAGTGGGGAATGAAAGGGCTGTTTTTTAAAAATGTAATTAATACTAATGGAAAACAAATATATATATATGCTCCCTGTGGCCTGTGATGGCTGTTTCTCAGAATGCTTGTTCATGCTGAAGGGCAGCAAAAAGTGTGTGGTGTTCAAATGAGCAATTACTTCAGGCTGGAAGGAAAGGACAGGATGTCTGAGATGTCCCGAGCAGAAGGCTGAGCACCAGCAAGATCAGAGCCCGTCCTTGGTAAATATTATAATACAAATGATGTCTCAGCACAGTCCCATACATACCAGGCCCTCTCCAACCATCTGCATCTTTATTCAAACATTTGCATGAAGCTGGCTCTGCCCCTGCCACCCATCTGAGCTCAACTGGAGCTGGGCCACCAGCAGGGCCTGGTTTTGATTAACCTTCTCATTCATGCAGCGTCAACTGGTTTAATTTTTTTATTATTGCTGTGAGAGAGAAAATTAAAGAAGGAGTTGCCTGGCATGATGCATCCTGCAGCTGTTTGATCTGAATTTCAGAAAGCAAGAGCGGAAGTATGGTGAGACTAGGCTAAAATGGAAAATGTTAAGGGGAGATTGGGTACATAAAACACAGCTGCTACTGGGCAAGGGTCTGACTCCTGGGCCAGAAATCTGGATTGCAATACCCTCTCAGAAGCTTGGAAATAACATCTGTATTGATTGATGTTTGTCCTTTTTCTTTTGGCCAAACCCTGTTTCCAGCTGCTTGGATGTTTTGTCAGAGCCTGATATTCAGCTTTTCTTTCTTTCCCCTCATTTCCAGTCTACTTTCTTCTTGACACAAGCAAAACCCACCAACAACCCAACAACCTCTTGTCCTTTGTCCTCATATAGTGAGGTCTTGCACAAGGGAGCAAAACCCCTCTGTTCTGACAGTATTTGTCCCTGCACTGAGAAGGACTCACTCTCCTTTAGAGCACATTGAGCTGAATGTTGCTGCACTCTAAGGAGCTGAATATCTAAAATCACTGTAAAATGAGGGTCATTTTTTGTGTCTCCTGGTTTATGCTCATATCTATCTAGCTCGTAGCAGCAGTTGTGCCCACTACAAGAAGCACTTTTGGAAGAAAGGCTAGTGCAGTCCCTCAGAAGACTCTTCGTAATGTTGATTGAGCTGGCCCCAGAGCCCAGGCTTGGTGAATGATGTAATCTCTCACCTCCAAGTTCAACCTGGAAAATTGATTTCAGGACTATTATTCTGGCATTTTTTATGTGCTTGAAATTCCAAAATCATGAAAGTAAGGAAAAGAAATAAACAGATATATGTGTAAGAAATAATTAAAAAAAAACAAAATTGAAAGAAAGATTTTTTTTTAAAGAGGCAGAAAGAGAGAGAGAAAAATGGACAGAAAGGTGACATTATGATTCTTGCACTGAGTCTTGTTTCCTAAGTAATTGCAAGAAACAAAAAAAGGGCCAATTTCCCGGGTGAATACTGTATGTGGACTTTATTAGTTTCCCAGAGGTTTAAACTGAGCTTGACATTTCACTGAACATTACACTCATACAATGGGTTGGGTAGTATATTTTTGAGCCAAAAGTTTTCAAACAAGGGCGTCTAACTCTATGAAGCCAAATCCCTGTTTGGGCACCTAAAATTTCTGAACACCCGCAGCTTTTTCTGATTTTGATTAGATTTGTTTGTGCTCAGCACTTCTGAAAAATCCCTCCAATTTTATTTAGGTGCCTGTTGGCAGGGATATCTACACTTCAAAGAAAGGAAAAAAATAGAGAGGAAGAAAGTGGAAAATAAGCACTGTTCTTCAGCTGACTTATAGCAGAGGTTCAAATTTAAGTTTAGGATTCTGTATTGGACAAACCCAGAGCACTGTGAATTGTTTTGGCTCCACTAGTTCTCTAAATGACGTTGGCTAACTTAGGCTAACTATGCCAAATTAAGAACATTTCTAAATTTCTTTTTTTTTTTTTTTTAAATAGATTTACTCTGTTGATTTCTGCATGTTACCTTCGGGGCCAGAACTGAAACATTTTGCACTAGGACCTTCAGCAGAAATATTGCCAGGAACCTGGAACTTTGTCCTCTCAAACCTCACTTTCTTTGGGTACCCAAGATGAATTCCCAGCACAATCTGCATACAGGACAGCAGGTAACAAGCAGAACCAGAAACCCCTTACAGAAGGGTTCATGCTGCATCTTCCAGAACCTGCAGAAACAGCAACAGGCTAAATGAATTTAGTTGAGTTCTAAGAATTGTGTCCAAAACCAGCTCTACAGGAGAGGGGGCACATAAAGATAAGAAAAACAGCAGGAAGTTACCTGATGTCCTACAAAGGGTGTCCCAAGGTGCAAAGCTGCTGGGACAGGTCATTGTGGGTCATGAACAAAGAAAGACATCCTTTGTCCTTCCAATTTCTATGCCTCTGTTCCTTATATCTCCTGCCATTTTCACTCAATCCCCAGTCTTCCTTCATGCAAATTTCCATTGGTTTTGCCCGAGGAAGTACTGAGTAACAGCTGAGTCAGGTTCTGATGACTTGAATGTGTGATCTTATACACTATGCACTGCACAAATATTCTTCACTGAGTAATGGGTTTGGGAGCAGGAGAAAGGAAAACTCCAGCTGCAGGTGCACCCCCTTTCCCCCAAAACCAAAGGCCTGGAGAAATTTTTAATCTCTCATAATATTTAGTTTAATTCTTTTCAAGGGGGAGGGGGAAATCTGAGCATCAGATTATGTAACTTTAAAAAGTATGTTTCTACTTAAAAGCTAATCAACACCTCCCACATCAGACAGTAAACGCAGTGCTGTTGAACAGGATTATTCCTGATCTCTGCTTCGTCTCAGCTGTGGATTAAAAACTGTAATGTTATCCTGTTTAATATTTTAACCGTATGGGCTGCAATTTCATGGGCAATTATATGACAAGGGAGGTGCTCAGTAAGCCAGTCACATCCCAAAAGATCGGTATTTCCCTAAAAGCTGCACTGGAATCTTTGCCAGTGGTAATAGGGTTCTGCCTCATCGTTTTTTTCTTCCACAAAATTCCTTTTAAATATTTTTTTTTTGTAATTTATTAATTTACTTCTTTATTAAGCCACTTTTTTTCACTGAATCAGGGAATACTAGAATGGGATTTGTTCCTGCAGAGTGGGCATTTCATGCCAGTTGCACAGAGTTGAATATGAGAAACCATTCTCAGCATGTCAAGATAACAGCTACATCCCACCCCACAGCCCCAGCCAAAGTTCTCCATTTGAATTGGCTAATGCAGTGTGTTTTTTCCTGTTTGGTTTGTCTTGCACTCACACAGCAACAAAGATGAATACTAAGGGAAAACTGGGGTGGGTGTTTAGTTGGGTGTCGAGAAAGAGTCTTGTAAAGAGTGTATGGATGGGTTCTCTAAGCTCCTTTCATGTAATGTAATAAAATGTAATAGAAGAGAAGAGGACAGAATACTGCAGCTGGAAGAGACATACAACGATCATCTTGTTCAACTGCCTGACCAGTTCAGGGCAGTGATCAATACTGAGTCACTGTAGTTTCCATCCCAACTCTATAGAATGCTACAAAGCGGAAGTCTGTCCTGTGATGAACTTATTTCCAACCTCAAACAGAGCCTTCTCTCTCTCCATCAGTGGCATGCTCTGAACAACTTTGGTGTATTTTGTAAAGATGTGTGTTTTAGTGTAGGGGTGAAACGTTACTAAAACCTTCACTGAATTTTCTTTCCTACAAGGTAGCTTGATTTTTTTATCCAAACTTCCACTAAAGGTGTAATGTTACTAATTTCCCGTCATACCTCATGGTGAAACGTTGCTGTGCAGTCTTTGAAATTACTTGTAGCTCATCCCACTCATCATGGCATTTCACCTGTAATTGTATCCCTACTAGCTAGATATAACTAGTTCTTAAAATATTTTGCAATGAGTTGCATGAAACCTGGAGTTATACAAGGGCTAAAATCTGATATCTTCACTCAGACAAAACTCACATACAAGCCAATAATAATTTGGCATAAGGAAGAAATTCAGAATCTGACTCAACAGTAAATGATTTTAATATTACTAATACTACATTACTGCGGTTCATGCAGAATACAGATTGAATTGCCATTTTTTTAGAAAGAGTCAGAAGATTTGTATAAGCAAATAAATTAAAAGTCTTCAGCCTAAATGGTAAAACTATTGGGCTACAGAACACTTCTCATTTATATATATATTTATATATTTTTTTGAAATTGAAGATAAGAAGCTTTTGAACTCTTTTCTGGCACACGCAAACTCATAAAGCAGTGCAGACAAAGTAGCATATATGCTGACAGTGTTTGAGCTCCTAGGGATTCTCTGTGATCAAAGCCAGGAAAACAGAGCTGTACAGAAAAAAAGGGAAAGTACAATGGTAGAGTGAGTGCAAAAAATGAATTTCACATGTACCAAAGCAGACAGCTAACCAAGTCCTGGCCTTGGTTGTCCAAACTGGTTCTTTTCTAAAGTCCATATGGTTTAGAAATGTGATTTGTTCCCTCTGTAGTTTTTAACATTGCTAAATAAATGTAAATACAATTGCACAAAGTATAATCCATGGTGTGATATATTTGAGCTCATAAGTTCCACATAGCTATAGCAATCTATTTTGTTCCCCGTAAAACACTAACAGTCTATGGATCATCTTTGTGTCCTTATTGTTTTTCTGGGTGCGAGGAAGCTGTGCTTCTCTGGGTACAAAGACAGAATTTGGTGAGGGCTCAATTGAAATGGATTTGCTCCTGTGAAGGATGCACAACAGGATACTGCCCAAGTTTCTGCACAGTATGTGTTTCCACTGAGTGAGGCATGGGGATTTTCATCTTCACTAATCTCAGCACCTCAATTTTGGAGTTGTGTGACCTGTTCTCTGGAACATGACATGTAAGCAGCCCTATAGTTACTGCCCAGAGCTCGTCCCAAAGCCTTGTGTTCTCACTAGAGATATCTAAGGTCTAGGTAGGACAAACTGATCAGCAAAGCCAGAAGCATCTGCACAAAGGATGCCAGGGCAGTTATTTTTCTGATGGCTGCAGAAAATGGAAGTCTGGGGGAGGGGAAACCATGTTTTCTCTGATGGGTTAGAATTAGGACTTTCACTCCATGTCTCAGGCTGTTGAAGAACATTTTATGGACTTTAAAGACTTTTTAACTGCACAGATGCTTTTGCAAAGGAAGATTACCAAGAAAGGGAAGGTTAAATCAAACCAACCAACTCCATCCAGTCTTACCAGGAAGGGGAGATGATATCACAAGTCAGAAACCCTATTGTCATTTTTACCAGAGCACAGGCTTGTGGGCATATGTTGTAGAAAGGTGCTGAAATATTTGTTGGAACAGCTAAGTACCCCGCGAGCTGCAAATTGTATCCACATCCAATCTTCACATCTTCAAATTTTTGGCAACATGGGATCCACAACAATTAACTGATAATTATAAGGAACTCACCACAAAAGGCTGTCTTGCAAGAGCAGGCAGAATATGCTGATTTTTCAGTTTGCATAGATTTGCCTAGTGAGTCCCACATAGATAGGTCTCACTCTGAACTGATGGCAGTGCAGATTAAATGTCTTTCTAGAGGAGGCAGAAGTTATAGGTAGAATCCAGGACTTGCTGCATACTACGTGCCAGTTTGAAGAAGAAAGGAAAAAATATAAAGGGGGAGAGAAAACCAATAAATTGTCTTTCAGTATATGGCAAGTAGTTATAAAGAGTTTGTTGGTGACTCTTCTACTTTAGCAATTGAGTAAAGGATGAAGGGGAATATTTCCAATTTACGGCAAAGAAAATTTGGGTTACAATTAATGAACATAACTATAATAGTATCAAGAAATTTAGAAGGGTATATACTCTCTTTTTGCTGCAGCTTTTTGAGGCTTGACTGCTGTTTATGTAATATATTCTGCACATACTTCTACCTCATTGAAAGGTGGCAAAATTGAATTTTCCTTGAGACCTCTTGCTGTTACACGATGCTGCAATCTGGTATTTTGCGGAAAATAAATAATTAATTATATCCAGCTATTTGGATATCTAAACTGGGGTCTTGATTTGGCCCCAAAAATGCCAGACATAAAGGAGTAATTGTGAATATTAAGTCCAGAACAAAACCTCCCAGGAGTTTAGATTAATTCAGATATGGGAATTTGATTCCGCAGGTATTTTGGCTGGCTAGGAAATTAGGTCATTAACTATCATTATAATTTTAAAAGTTGTTTATGGAAGCTCCCGAGGTGCTTTCCAGGGATTCAGCAACTCCTGCACACTGCTGACATGCTGGGATGCAGTCTTTCCAAAGTCTAGGGAGGTCTAACTCTGTAGATTTGACTATGTTTTGAGTAACAACTGTTCAAAAAAATGCAAAGTTGAGAATTTTTACAGAACTTCCATCCCAGTAACAGGCTGGAAGAAGGACCCAGGACTCCACTCTCTATTCTCCACAAGCCCACAACATTCAAGATATCTTGAGTGTTGACTAAGAAGGAAGCAAAGCCGTGCCAAGACTCACCTCAGCAGTAGATGCATCTCAGCAAAATTAAGGGAAAGAACTTGCGTATGAAAATCCCAGATGTGAAAGCGAGCCTTAGTCTCAGGTAGAGTTTGTCTTACCTTTTACACACTTCCCATAACTGCTCTTACCACATTAAGTAATTACCTGGTCCTTCTGTGCTTCAGCTAGTTGTGGGAAAGGCTGCCAAAAGCTTGGAGGTTATCTTTGCTTAAGCATCCAAGTATTAAAAGGCTTAGTCAAAGCTTATCTCACATTCTGGAGGCTTCTGCACTGGCCTCTGCATCACCTTCCTGTGCAGGATCCAAAACCTTTGCTCACCTCAGTCAAAGGCAACCATGGACTTCGAGGAAATCCAAAAATGTCCTATCCTTAACCAAATATCTTCGCAACATTTTTGACTGCAATAGCAGTACTATTGTTAGAGATGGGTTTTACTTCTGCATCTGAGGACTGGGTTGAGCCTTCTGCCGATGGAGATCCTGATTTTTGATTTAAACAGATTGCATAGCAGTGCAGCAACATTCACACTTACACCTGAACACTGCAAGAATTCAAAACTGTTAATTTCTGACTCTCTTCTGAACACCTGTGTTCCTGCACCAGCCACCGAATCACACAGTCTTTATTTTTTTAATGTATCTATCTTCTTAGTTAACTGATAAAATAGTCAAAATGGAACTGTAAAAAACTTCCTGGCTTTAAATCACCTTTCATGTGAGAATGAGCCAGGCACTTATCTTCAGCAATGAGCAGTTTTGGAATTGTTTAAGAAGAAAAATGCAGCTGCCCGAGGATAATGGGAGGTGAGCCAAAGTGAGCTGAGTTTAGGTGGGAAAAAGAAATAATCAGCAGGGTACCAGTAAAGGGAGGCACGTCTCTGGGCCTTCAGTCCTACACTCGTTCATGCTTGAAATTTGATATTGTAAAGCCCAAAGAAGACCTACAGAGCTGAAATTCCTCATATCTCTGCAAACATCTCCTGTTTTCTGTCACAGGTTCCACTTCTCAGTACATATCTCTTACGTAGAGGCATCAAGCCATAGAAATCCACAGAAACTAGTCCTAATTCCTTAAAAATTCAAGTAATATAAGTCTGAAAGTACTAGAGAAAGAGTTAAGATCCTTGTGAGGTTGGGTTTATTTGGCTGGTTTCTTTTTTCTTCTTTTGTTTTTTTTTCCCCTCCCTGGACTTCTTCTGTTTCCTTTTCAATGTTATCTTAAGCTTTCAGGTTCCCTTTCCTAACCATCTTCTTGGAAAATGGGCTGCCTTTTCTAAGCCATCTCCCCAATGATCAGTGGTTTAGAAATGTTTGTTTTTCAAATACCTTAATTGCATGGTCTACCCAGCAGTGATCAGCACCAAAAGTTATATTTCAGAGCTAAATACAACCAGATGGAGAGAGAACAGCCAGCCATTTGAAAAAGCCTAAAAACTCTTTCTGAGCTTCTCGTGTGGTTTGGTTGATCACTGGTTAATTTTGTAATGATTTCTCTTGCAGATGGGTGAAAATAATCTGAGGTTATATTTATCTATCAGAAGAAAGAACCAGGCTTTCAAAGACGACTCAAGACATATGAATATCAGACAGGCTGTGGAGCTGGTACAAATGCAGCTACTCCTTGCTTCAGGGAAACATAAAACCCTTTTCAGAGGCAAAGTTTTTCTTTGTAACATGCTCACATTAGCACTCACTCATCCTGTTTGAAGACAGAGGCTCCTGGCACCTTGCTTTTACTCTCAAGTGGGTTGAATTACTTGCTTTTTTAATTCAGAAGGAGATGGAACAGAATAAAAGATCATAGAAGATATTAATTATATTGAGGAGAAATATTGCGTGTCACTTACTGTATTCTCACAGACTTTATATTGAAATATATACACACTGGACAGTGCCAGATTCATCCTCAGGAATCCTTTTGCTGGCCTGGGTGAGTTTGTTCTTTTCTCTCGAAGACCTTCTGAAGGACAATTTATGTCCCACTTTACTCACCTGCAGTACTACTTCATTGTCAGTTTTCCTGACAGTATTATACTGACAGTATACATTGTCAGTATAGTCCTTTGACAACTCAGCAAGGTGAGGGAGGACAGGTGGTTGAAGTTCTCCTGCAATGATTCAAAATTGTCCATATTCTCTGTGGCTGGAACTGGTGCATATCTTTCAGAAGACAGGGCTGACAGCAGGAAATAACCTTGATGATCCAATACCAGTCCCTCCTATTCTGGACAGACAAAGGTATTTGTTCACAGTTGCAGTCTGGAAGAGAGAGAATCTTGAGGGATCAATATCTTAATCAGGAGTTGAAACAAAACTCACTCTGTGGAAAGAGATGCATTAAGAGGAAGTCAGGAGAGGGGATGAAGGGGAGCAAGAGTCACTTGCATTACATGTCCTTGCATATATTTGGAGAGGAGCATCATCTGCATTCCCATTGGCCATAAAAACAGAATAATTCCATGCCCTGAACTTGGAGGAATCACTCAGCTCTTGAAAGCTTCCTGGGCTGAATTTCAAAGTGGGCTTGTTGTGAAAAGCCTTCAAACCTGTATCTTTTCCATAACTTGCTGGGACTAAAATGAGTTGCGGTAGTTGAATTAACAGGCCAAAGAATTAAATTACAACTGCAGAGTAGTTTAAAGACAAATAATTGTTTGCAATTGTCTGTAGAAGGGAAGCCATGTCCCATAAGCACTGGAGGAGGAATGCAGGCTTTACAGATTTGCTTAGCAAGGAGGTACAGAGAATTTTTTTAATGCTCCTTTTTCTGTTTAGCCCAGTAAGATATCTAGAAAGCACAGGGTATTTTTCTGAGCATTTTTACACTGATTCGATACCCCTAGTTCTTCCCAGCTGGTGTCAATGACACCTGGTGCAAGCAAGGCCTAACTAAGGCCGTTGATTTTATGCGTGTTGCCTCAGAGAATATGGGCACCCTGTACTTCAAAAAAACCAAAAATAAATAAACCAACTGCTATGAAGTTGCCTCAAGCAGGAGCTCTGTTCAAGGCTCACATTTAAAGGAAAGGGTGAGCTACTGTAGAAGTAAAATAGGCCCCCAGATGCAAAGCCAACACCCCACAGGGTTTCTTACCAGAAAGTGACCTTCAGGAGTGTCTCCAGCTGTTGGACAATTTCTGATAGCCTCACTTCAAAGGCAACTCTTGCCTGAACAACAGCAGCCCATGTTACAGAGAGAGAAAAAGTCTGTTATCTCTTCATGGACATGTTTGACTGAGAAGGAGGGTTGGGAAGATGTAAAGAGGTGAGTAGAGGCATAGAGGAGAAAAGGCCTCAACCCCCTCACACACAAACTCCATGAGCCTCACTGATTTAAGCGTAAAGAGCAGACTGTGGAGCCAGTGGATTGGACTAGTCAGAGAAAGATGAGGAAGGGAGCTGGGTGAGGCTGAGGGCGATTTTTCTCTTCACTGAAGGGTTAGAGTAACACAAGCCAGACTAAGTATGCTTGATGAAGTGTATGACTGAAGAGAGGGAAAGAAGGAAAAGAATGTGCTGGGAAATCATAGATCAGTCATCTTGAGATTTAAAGAAATTACTGGCATGCTTCCTAGGTATCAAAGACCATTACATTTTATCTGCCATCTCTTATATTGGGTCATCAATATCTTCGTCTTCATTTTTTGCCAACTTTTCCTTGTTTTTTATACTTCTGTATGATATTAAACATAGAAGAATATATTAACTTCCTCCCTGGGTGCTGCAAATTACTGAATGAGGGAGAAAGTCTGCAGTCCAAAGGAGAGACAGTATTCTTAATCAAGACTCTTCTGAGAGAAGTAGTTGAAATGGGCTGGTGCACAGCTCCTATGTAGCAAGGTTCACCTAGGTCTAAAAAGGCTTGCAAACACAACTAGGGAATAACAAACTTTTTCTGCTTCATCACCAAACAAAATATTGCTGAAAAAACTCCCACTTTATTTTGTACTGAGATACTGTTTTTGAGAAAAAAATTGCAAAATGAATTCTGGTTCATAAAATTATTAGGCTTCATTTTGAAGTAATTCAACACTTTTAAAATCTTCTATGAAATGTATCATTTAAAATATCAACTTTAATATAAAATATAATTTCAAAGCAAGACATGAAATATATTTATTTGATAATATAAAACCAAATTTTTCATTAATATAAATAATATTCCTACTTCCTTTGACTGTATTTATTGCCTAAATGAAAACCAAATTTGCATGTATCTTACATTGTCCCTTCTAACCTTAAGCCTCAATGAAATGTTTTCTGCATCATAATTTATGTCATTCTGCTGAAAAAAGCAGGAGCAGTGACATTATTTGGATGCAAAGCTCATTCCTGTATAAGAGTTACAGCTCTACTTCTAATTAAAACTCCTTCCTGTACTGTTATAACGTCTATTGAATTGTTTCTTTCACTAAAATGTTCATAAATTAAGTGACTTTAAGATTCCTTTACAGTCTTCCTTTGCAAATTCAGGATTAATTCCAGCTGTTTTATCCCTACAGATATTTCTCTAATTTGTTCTTAAAGACCTCCAGTAATCCTCCCAGGGGAGCAACACCCCAGGCAATGCACTGGAGTGATTCACCACCTTCTGCTTAGTAAGCTTTTTACCCTCATTCCTATCTGGGATCTTCTCCTGTCATTTAAGCTCATGACTTTGGCTTGCCATGAGCATGAAGAAACCGAGCATCCGTTTCCTTTCTGCGGCATCCTTTTACAAACCTGCAGTCCAGGACAAAAAATGTCTCCTTTCCTAGACCTCCGACCTTATCATTCACCTTTCAATTTCCTCCAGTTGGTGTGCATCTTGTGTGGCATCAGAGGTCTAAACTTGCTCTCAGAACTTTGGAAGAGCCTCCAGCTAGGGCTTTATCTGTGTTGAACTCTGGGAAAGGATTACTGCAGGTACTTTGCAGGCGACACTTGTGTTTATACATCCCCCACACTGTTTGTCTTTTTTGCAATATTAAAACACTGTTGACTCATGTTCAGATCATGCTCTGGTGCAATCCCAGATTCTCACTACCCAGAGAGCACTATCCATCCTGTATCTGGGAAAATCATAGTTGCTGCCTAAGGAATGAGTATTTATAATAATTCCTACTGAAGATCAACTTATTTTTTTTCAGACTGTTTCTCCAATTAACTATCATCATACTAAAGAGTTCTCCTGCCTTCTAGCAAATCCAGTTACTCCCAGGTTGGTGTCATCTGCAATTTTAATACTAAAAGTCCATCATTCAGTCATTAATTAAAATATTGAATAGCACGGGAAACAGGAACAAATCCCTACAGAACTTTATTCCAATATCCTTCCATTTTTTCAGTGAACCATTGGTAACTACTCTCTGAGTACAATTTTCCCACATACTCAATCACTTGCCCACTATGACCCTTTCAGAGCCAACACTTTTCAGAAAACAGTCCTCTTTATTGAGGGTGTCTCCAAAATTATTTGTTTGTTCCCATGTATGTACTTCATTTAATTAGGCTTGGTTCATCATGCGTCTTGATCTTTTCAATCAATGTCTTTCTTCATTGTAAAGAGAGAAAAATGTTGCAGTAAGTCATGAGAGGCTGAAATACTGGTTTTGTTCACAATCAAGTTAACATTAAGCTAAGATTCAGATTTTTAAATTCTTTTCCATTCCTTCCTTCCTTGCACGGCAGGGATGTTTGTGTGTGAGAGGATCATTATGAGCTTTTAAAAATAAAAATTAAAATATAAGTGAATACTCCTGCTAGTTCTTTGTAGTTTTATTTGATCGAGCTATTGGATAACACTGGGAAAAGATCTGATTTCCTCATCTCCTCATCTAACTTCTCCAGAAAACCCTCATTTGTAAAAGAGCCCTAATTCACAAGGTTTTTTTATATGGCAGTTTAATCAACTCCAATTTAGTACAGAATTTATTGGAATAAGACAGAGAAACTTGCTTTTAAAAGGAGGATATTGGGAAAGATAAAGTCCTTTAAAGTCTGTTATCTTTTCCCCATGGCATTTCCTAACAAAATTAGTGATCTCATCAGAGAATGAAATTGTCTTTGTTCTACATGGCCCATCTCTATTAAACCATATTGACTGACAGAAAGTAAAATTGTTCTCTAATTTTTAATTATTTGACTTCTGGTTTTGTGGTTTTGGCTTTTTTTCTTTTGGTTCTTATTTTTGCTTAAGTCTGGTGTCAAGCTAACTGGCTTACTGTTAGTTGGGTCATCTTTCTTGGCCTTTTGCATACTGGCACAAAATTAACTGCTATGATCTTCTGGAATTTACTGGGAAGGCCAAGATTTATTCAAAACTAAATTAAGTTGGCTAGAGAGATCTTCAGACAACCTTTTTAGGACTCTTGGGTGCAAGTTATCCAGGCCTACTGATTTCAAAATGTTTATCTTTTACTGAAGTTGTTTAAAACCATACTTAGTTACTAATGGACTGGGATATGAGTTCACTATACTCATGTCGTAAGAGTGCAACATCCCACTTCTTTCTAAATGTAGAAACATTTCTAAAAAAACTTTGATTTTTCCACATTGTTGATTGCAAGAATTTTACTACTCCAATCCAGCCATGGACCTCTATCACTGTGATGAATCAAATGTGATGTTGTGAAATCTCTGCAGTTCTCAATGCACATGAAAAGAAGAAAAAAATGTTGCTGTTTTGTTCAATAAACATAATTTATGTCTACTGGATTCCATTTTCTTATCTCCATTGCCACTTGTTCTTTCATAAAAGGAGAGAGCTGTTAGATCCACACAGTGTAAACACACCACCTGCCTAGAAGGGACTTTTTCAACTCAGCCAAGATGCAATAACAGAGAGCAATATGGTGCTGGTGCTGCCTGCAAGTGCCTTTTATAAATAGATACACATGATCAGTCATATCCAAGATCCAGATAATTTCTGGATATAGCGGTTACTGTAGGGACCAAATTTCTTCTCTCTTCTGCCAACTTGACCTCACAAAGACACGCAACTCCCTTCCATCTTTCAACAACTGAACTGCTGGGACAAATGTTTTTGTGGACATATGTCTTTTGCCATGTTGCAAGATACAGATCAAAGCAAATATTCTCAGAGAGACTGTACTATGTTTATTTGTGTTTTCCTCTCTGGCCATTATAATCCAAACCAAAAGCCTTAGGAAAAAAGGACAATGTGCCCAGGAAAATCAAAAAGTAGAGACACTAAGATCGCCTCCATGTGTCGAGGGCCTTGGAAAAATCTGATGGTGTGACAATACAGTGATGCAGATTAGATAAAATAACCCAATCATGCAACCAGATTAAAAGTGATCTGCTGATGAATTTGCACAGTCAGACTAGCTCATGTAAAATCAGTAGCTTCTGTCCATAGCAAACATGAAAAAGGTGTGTATAACTCTTTGGTCAGCCCATAAAGGGGAAAGTGCATGTCCAGACAGCATTCACTGATTTTACACATTCCTTAGTCTTGGGAGATGCTTCACTCCCTGTTACTGTCATCCAGAATGCAAACCATTCCTCAACCTTTGCAAAGTTACACTAGATCATAAGACTTTCTAGGCGCCTGCTGTTACTGAAAGTAGATAAGAATAAAATGTCTTGTATTCCCTCTGCACCCTGTATATCCCTATTACTCTAGTATGTTCAGGGTATTCCTCTGTGTCAGGAGCAACTCCAGGTGCTTTCTTAGGGCAAACTGCCAGGTGTTTCGTGCTACCTGGGCCCTACAGAGAGGGCTGGAGAGCTGTTATCCTCCATGGGGAAAGGAGGAGGTCTCTCTAGGTTTGGACTTCACATTAAAGCCGCTGCTGAAGGCTCACCTGGCATTGTTCAGCCAGACACAGTGTTTTTGCAGGTGCAGAGTGCTAAGCCCTGAAGGGTGGAAGGATAAACAGTCATTGCTTTAAGCAGGGAAGTTGCTGTTTCATAGGGATGAAAGGGTTAAACTAAGCCAATTCCCACGGGGAGGAGGGAAAGGAAAAGGAAGGTACATGCAGTGAAAGTTTCTCTTGGTGTTTTATACATGAATAATGGGTTCCCCAGGGGTTAGCTCCTGGGTTCAGAGAGGGATGTTATCTTGTCTAGACATACGATCTGAACATCCCCAAAGAGCTGGCGCCTGAATCTCACAGGAGTCAACGTTTACCCCCTGCTGACTCCCATGGGATGCATCCAAAAGATTTCTATTTCAGAAGCACCTGCAGGTAGACGAGAGGAGAAAGGGGAGATGGGAACAAGAAATTATTCTATCTTCTATGAGTGTCATTGCTTTTTAATGTAAGTAATATCTGAATTCCTGGCTCCCTGCATGCAGGAACTGTGAAGCCATAGTGGCCTCACAGGTGGCTAATAAAAGGAAACATAAAAGGAAACCAGATGCCCTCCAGGTAGCCTGGTGCCAGCTTCATACGAGAACAGTTCACGTTTTAGGTGAGCTTGTGACAATGGAAACAGTCCCTGGTGCAGTGGGGGTCACAGGGTCCAAGGACTTTAACACTGGCCTTGACTTTGTTTTACCACTAGTATCCTATATCTGTCCAGAGGACAATTACTCTGGTTTTTGGTGGATATTCCATCCTCCTTTGTCACATCACCATCAAATCTGTTTTACAGATACTTGCAAAAGACTGATTTGATACTTGAAGCAGAATTCTGAGGAAATCAGCTAGGACCATGAAAGACATCTCTGCATGTACATCTTTCTACACCATGTTTCACCTCAAAAATTGCACATAGGTAAAGTCCTTTAAAACTATGTGACAAAATCTGCAGAAGGCAAAAGGCTAAAATAAGGTATGGAGTCTTCGACCATCACATCAACAGTTACCTTAGCATAAGGGAGTACCAGACATATGTCATTCCTGATTTGCTGAACAGAAGGAAATCTCAGTGGTTAGGTTTAGGCTATCCTGTGACTTAGCAGGTCAGAGCATTTTGCCCTATGGTCTTCATGGGACACATGTAGACAATTGCTCTCTCATTCTTTCCCTTGCTCTGCCTCAGTTTCCTAAAATGGGCATGATTAGACTTCCTTGCCTTTTTCTTGCTTTGTTACCAGATACATAGACTCTCAAAAAAAGCCAACAAAAAAGGCCAAAGTCTTTTTTTTAAAAGAAAAACAAGTCAGACAATTTGTCTGTATTCAGCTAATGGAATCACATCAGAAAAGTCAAAAAAGATTTTTTGATACTGAGCTCAGAATAAAGTTTTAGTAAATGTGACAGAATGATGGAATAGGGATATAAAAAAGCAATAAACTCAAGTGAAAAAGGCATGGTACAACAGAGTTAGGATACAATGAGTAAATCCTAGGAGTAAGGAACCAAGGAGGATACTATAGAGATTTTAGCTGAGTAAGAACACGAAGAATAACGCTCTAAGATATGATGGTAAAATGGCATAGTGCTTACAGGATACAGGATGTCTCACTCCCTCTGAAATTAATACAGCTTGGCAGCCTAAATATATCTCCAAAAATCTGGATCATCATGTGTATGATTTCTGCATCCCCCTGCTAAACCAGGCAGGTTATGGACCAGGTACTTTTGCTGCAACAACTGCTTTTAGCAAAAAAACCCAAAAAGCCGTCCCATGTGATTGTAACTCATCATCCCCAAAGTGTTTTCACAACAATGACTAAAAATGTCTGCATGCACATGGCCTGGACTTTGTTACACATAACTTCCTACCAATGATGCTGTGAAATGAATTAGTGAGCTCAGCACAGTTCTCACTGAGCAGGTGTCCACATCAGAAGAAGCACCATTAGGATAAAATGACCTTAAGGGCAGCTAAAAAGTGACCTGACAAAGGAATTTTCTCCTTTTATTTTTTTTTCCCCTTTGTTTTTTTGCTTCCTTTTTGATAGCGAAAACAGGTTTAAATTTTTCACCTCTAAGCTCCCAGCAAGTCCAAGTCTGACTTTCCATGATTTTTCTCACATTTTAGGTAACTCCAAGTTGTTCAATCTCCATCACAAATACAGAGACTATAGTTCCTTAGCATTGTTTTCACCATTTGGTTAAAACCAACAATATTTAAGCATTACTGTCAAGTCTCCTTTTAGTCTTCTTGGTGATCAAAGCAGCTCTTTGGAGAGAAGGGCATTCACGAAATTGATCTGCTGGAAGCATTCTGTACAGCCTCCTGAACCAGCATAAGGGTTGTGATCTGCTTTATAGTAGATCTTTTTTCTTGTATCTGCAATATGCCTAATCATCTACATAACCCTGCACATGTATTTATGACTCTTTACTATTTATCCCCAAGTATGTTGACTCTTCTTCTTTTTTTTATTTTTTCCCTTTTTTCCCCCTTTTTCTCCTATTTTCTTTTTTCTTCTTTTCTTTTTTTTCCTCTTCTTTTCTTTTTTTTTACAGTTGTAGGCTTCCTTTAAAGGCATTGCTTTCAATAACAGAGGTACAGCAATTTTCCCCAGTCCTACCTCTTTCACTGTCATAAGGCAAATTCATGAAGATCAGATCTTCATGTGTTTCAAAGATACGGACACAAAAGTAACTGGTCAGTCTGCAGCTTGTCTATTACAGATCATTCTTGCTCTCTCTGCCATTTACTTGGCTAGCACAGCCAGTCCCAGGTGAGCAACACAGCTCTTTCTTTTTCCTCCTTCTACCTCCTCTAGGTTCCTAATCACTGGTTTGTCTTTATCTGTTATAATTTTATTTTCTAATAATGTGGCTGGGGAGAAATCTCTGATAGCACAGAAGAATATGCAAACAATCCATGACTTAAAGAGCTGTAGAAACATGTAGAAGGGGTTTCGGAGAGAAAAAAACCCTACCAAACCCAAACCAAATATGGCCATTTATTTGTTTTGCCGGACATCTCTGTTTAGCTCCTTTCTTTGTCTCCTCCCTTCTTTGCTCGATCAAGCAAAACATTGCATTGCAAGTATATTCCAATCCTACCACGACTTTTGGTTATTTTACAGCACAAATGCAGATAGGATTTAAGTAAGGGAAAAATTCACTATGATGAGGCTATTTTGCAGGAGCGGGTTTTCTTAATCTGTTTATGGTTTACAAATGCAATCCCTGGAGAAGCTGTTCATGAAACCCATGGCCCCAGTCTAACTTTGGATTCTGCAAAGATATTGAATTTCCTGTCTTTGTTCCAAGAGATTATTACTGAATGGCTATTTTACTTCTGCATTGCAGGATTAGTTTCTAAATTTGCCAATTAGTGCTTGCCAATTAGTGTTGTCATGTAGTCCACAAAGCCTTAAAGCTTAGTTGCTTAGTCGGAAAATAAATGTCTTTGTATTTTGCAAAGATGTCTTCCCATATCTTTCATCCTTTCTACGTTCTCTGGATGGTGGTTTACATTCTAATTCTGTAAAAGGCCAAAATCTGGGCTGAATCAATTTATTTACTGAAAAAAATAAAAACAGCCACAGCAAATGTGTCTTCCTGGTGAGAATAGAAATGCCTTGGAGGTCATGTTCAAAAGAGATTTATTAGAAGACAGTGTAAGCGTCCATATTGTTGTGCCAGCCCAGCCCTGCCCGTACATTATCACACACGTCAACCCCTGTGTGATCCAAGCCCTGTCTCTGATCCAAGCCTATGGGACTCTGTGAACTCATCTCATCATAGCTTAGAAGCACCCGGGGGAAAATTTTCCATTGGAGTTTATGAAAGGAGGTTATCTCCACAGTCGACCCTAGTCCCAGGGGAGATTTTTTTGTCTGTGTGCAACTCATGCTGGGAGGGAGAGGTTGGGCAGGTATCAAGTTAAACTAGCAGGATGCAGGATCAAAACAAAAAAAAAGGTGGCTTCTCTCATAACAGGTAACTCAGCTGTGCCCCGGCTCAGTACATCACATTCAACAAGGGATTGGATCAGTTTATAAGGGAGAAGTCAATGGAAGGATATTACCTACAAAGTAATCCGCGTGACTGGAAACTGCGAGAACAGAGGAAAGACTACTACAGGATTGTCTTCTGTCATGCTCTCCTCCAGGCATGCACTGGTGCCTGATATTAGGGAAGATATCCTTTCTGTAGATGGGGACAGTTGTGATAATAATTGTTCATATGTTCACAGCTTATTCCCTTGAGCGAGAAATCAAAACATCAAGAGCAGCAATCCTAATCGTGCAAGGCACAAATCCTCCGCCAGTTTGTAACCAGTAGGTAAAGATCAAAGTGGAAAAGGTTGTAGCATCCTTGTAGCAGTCCAGCTTCATTTTAATGGCCTGGGAGAAAAGCTCCTTTTTTCAAATAGACCTTTGTCCTCTGGAGGGTGGACTTCTGTCCAGGAGAATGATTGCAAGTATCAAAGTACTAGAAGTGGGCATGCCTCATAGTTGGTTTTCAGTAGATTCTGTCTACCATCAACTTTCTTTTCTTCAAATGACCCTTCTTGAAACACTCTCTGCAAAGGCATAAAACAAGGAGCACCCTAGCTAGCAAGCATAAAAAAGAAATTAAAATTAATCTTCAACAAATGAGGCAAGACAGAGCAGTTCTTGTTTTTCATGTTTTGCCAGAGCTGCACTAATGTTCAAGCCTCACCCCTGACTACCCAGTCTTCTAAATCTTCCTCCCTAAACACTGCAAGAGATACTGTCACAAAGCACAGAACTAGTCACAATATTAACCAGCCATTACCTTCACAGCTGGTTTGTTCAAACAGAAAAATTGAGCTATAGGTGGACAAGAATTCAAACCTGTGGGGCTTTTAGTGAAATTTTACTCCAAAGCTGTAATATCCCCAGTGGGCCAGGAAGTTTCATCTTAGCAATCTGATTCAGCCCCCTTATTAAAACAAGCCTGAACCTGGGAAAATCTAATCTTGATTGAAATCTAAAGGTGACTTTTTTTTTTTTTTTTTTTTAATTTTACTCCAGTGGGGGCTGAATTTGGGTGCCCTGGCTCTGAATCAGCCTGCAGCTTCCCTTGTTTTGGCAGACAGTTTGCCCTTTCCAAGACAGGCTGGACATTTGCTCTCCAAGGGAGAGATGGGAGAGCTGGGTCACCGTGATTATTGCATGGTGGAGACATGTTGCTCAACGTGCTGGGGAGGGATGGAATATCTCATTGAGAAGGAAATAAAGGCACTGGATCTGATATAAAAGTGGGGAGGGGCTTTCCCACTGGGGAAAAAAAAGGAGAAAAAATTTTAAAATTAGAGGAAAAGAGATCATTAATATTCAAATGGTGTACTTGGCAGGTATTTCCCTGCATCCCCCTCCACAGCTAATCTGTGTGTTTGAATTTTTTTCTCCCTTGGGCCTAGTGTGTCTTTTTGCTGAATTCTGCACTGGAGTTTGAATATGAGATGGGCCCGAGCCCAACCCTGAGCTTTGGACACAGATTCTGCTCTTGTGGCTCAGGCCCCATCTCTCACTATAATCCTGGGCTAATGATTTCACCATCTTCTGTCATCACGCCTGTGCCTGGAGCTCCCTCCCTCTCTCAGCGTGCCAGACACACATACTCCTCCTTGTCACAGCCCTCTGGCCATAAAGTCCACACAGGCAAAGGAGTGACAGTAACATCATTGTCACCTACACCCGTACCCAGTGCCAGGGCTGGGAGGGACAGGGGGGTTGCGTTGCACTGGACCAGCAGATCGAACCAGCATCTCTGGAGGTACAGGCTCGCCACTCATCGACCTCCCTGCCTGCCTGCAGCTACAACGAGGGGCAGGATTAGGACACGGAGGGTGTGAGCAGGGCTTCGATGTGCCCCAGGATCTCAGATTACTTTAGCGTCTCCTGGTGGATATTGCTAGCCAGTATAATTAAAATTTAAATTCAGGCGGGAGGGAGCACCAGGGAAGGGACTAAAGGTTATGCTGCTGTCTATTGGAAAACGTGTTTCCCAAATATGGCTGAAGATCAGATTAAAATGCAAAACCTGTGCTGTCCTTCTGTACCAGAATCATGCTTTTTATGATATGTTCCTGTATAAGATCATCTAACAAAGTAAGAAAACGTATGCCACACTACGACTGCTCTTTGGAGCTTAGAAAATAGATTCCAGCTGAAAACTAGAACTTTTCTAAAAATAGAGGCAGTCACATCACAGAAAATTATCACAACTATATCATTTTATTGCAATAGGTCTGGAAGAGGTGCAAGGTCTTGAGGTGAGGAAATTGAGGCAGAGTACAGGATTGACTGTCCAGCTCCTCACGGCTTGTACAGGCACTTGTAGAAGATGAGCAGCTGATGATGAGAGCTGTTCAAGGTGTTTCTCCTCACCCCAAGCAGACAGAGCATGATGCCCTCACTTTGATACTGACAGGGCATCGCAGTGCTGGGGAAAACCATGGAGAAAACAGCTCTCTGACCACCCTGCGAAGAACATTTCAGCCTGTTGTTGGAGCCAGTGGGGGAAGAGATACAGAAGACATGTGTGAGTCCCACATGTGTGTCTTCCCAGAGGATGGACTTGAGCTTGTGAGGGGCAAGGGGCTTTCATCCTTCTAATCTTTGTCATTTCATTCTTTGCTGGTCTAACTCTGCCCTTTACTGTTGTCCCCAAGGGAAGGTCCTTTTCCTGCTCAGCCTTGGATATGGTGTCACGTGGTATCTTTTTGTCAAGAAACTCCCTAAGCTGTCCAAAAAGAATGAAAAGGGCTCTGCTGTTCATGTCAGTGCCTGACCCTACTTTTCTCTGAATTTTGTGCAACCTGACTATGCAGGTGTCACTTGTCCTGTGTGGACTAAATTTCCAACACTCAGTGCACCAAATCCTGTTGGAGGGATGGTTTTTGCCGGCCAAGGATGAGCTGAGTTACTTCCTGGAAAAGTGGGCCTCACCAAGTTTTATGGAGTTGAAATGCAACATCATGGTGCCTTGTCATACCACAGTGAGTGAGTGACCACAGCAAACTACGCAACAACCAAGCAAGAGATGCCCACGGAAATGTCTCCTCTTTGCTTGTGATGAACATGATCCAACAGGGCTGCATGTAACCTATCCAATCCTGCAGAGTTTATAGGACCCATCACCTCAACCACTTCCTCTTCAGTACAAGAAGTCAGAAAGGTCTCCAGAGGGACCCCTCTACCATGCTGCATTAACAGCCTTTCGTGTGGAGACTGCTCCACTGGTTGGATTTTCTGAAAAGCATCATTCCTTGCTAGGACACCAGTTCAGCTCCTCTCTCTGGGCCAGAGTGAGTCAAATCTCTCACAACTGAAACACAAATGGACTGGAATCACTGCCTGGTTCTGAGAGTACAAAAATTCATAATCTCAGCCATCCTCTAGGCTGTCAGGCTAAGGAAGATGATTTCTGTAGGTTTTAGCCTGAAACATGAAGACAGTTCCCATTGTTTTGTTCTGCAGATAAAATCGGCCAGATCTGCAGAATTTGGGAGTAAGATCCACCAGGGACCAGATATGCTGTGCCTGACAAAAACGTTCTCAGAGGTCTGGATTGTCATTCTGTGCATGTTTTGCCTCCATGGGCAATCCCTCCACAAACAGCCCTCAGGTGCAAAATGAGCTGTTTTCAGATGCTGGAACAATTCTAGGGGCAGGCAGCACCGTTGTGAATTTCTTGCTGACATTTGGAAACCAGAGAATAGGAAAACCCTCCAGGAATCTCACCAATCCCGTGAGTTCTACAGGCTTGACTGACGTCATCCATTATCCCCATTTAAGTCTGGACTGAGATCCCATGAAAATGCAGGGAAAGGAGGTGTTGAGAACCAGAGAACTGTTCTGAAACAACTCTGTAAATAGCATCAAGCATATTAAATCAGGAAATACAGCTGAAAAGGGCACATACAGAAACTGCTTATTCCTATTCCAGCTTTGCAATTCTGCTCCAAGGAACATATATTCATATTTTTATATGAATATATTTACTTGTGTGTGATACTTATTTGCTTATTGCTAGATGGATAGTGATTCTACTGTGCCTTTGGTAGCAATTCAACAGGCTACCAGCATCAAATATCTTCCTAAATTTGCTCTTCCAATTGAAGAGGTTTCAGAGGATGCCTTCCCTAATGCACACATGTTTGCATCTGTTTCTCATGCCTTTCCAAAATGGAATTCCATTCATTTCTGTGTTTGTTAAGGAGGTGGTAGAAAGACAGTAGAAGGAATAAAATAAAAATAAGTATAGAAACCCATTCAAAAATAGTGCTGAAGATTTTGATTTGTCCTTAGAGATGTATATGTATTTTAGAAAGGGAAATAAAAAATTGCTTATGTTTTGGAAAAGGTAAATAATAATTAAAAAAAAAAAAGCAGATCCCATAATCTGCTGATTTCTGCCTCCTTCATGAAAAGGAGAAGGGAAAGATAGAGGGACTGCAAATCAGCTCTCAGACGTCGTTAAGAATAATAACAATAATCATAATATTGTCCAGCTCCTATATAGAGCATCATGTCAGCAGACCTTACAGCAGACTTGCAAAGGAGATTCCAAAACAATTTCATTTATTTTCCAGAGGAGGAAACAGCTTGGCCCAATATCTCCAGTCTGGTGGCAGAGATAGGAATGAAATGACAACTTTTGAAGGCTGAGCTAACCAGGACAGCACAGTGTCATAAGAGCCATTTCTAGCCCTGAACGATTATAGGAAAATTACTGAAAATGAGGCCAGATTAGCGGGGAAAATGCATTCTTGTAACTATAAGCAGTTTAACAGTTTGTAGGGAAAGGCTGAAAGTTGATAAGAAGCATAATGGCAAGGCCATTTCTATAGCAGAAAAGTAATGCAACTGCCCCTTCTTTCTTTTATCTCTTCTCCAAAAATACACTAGGCTAGCTCTTTTCATGACAGCTGTAACATTATCCTGTAAAACATCCTTTCCTCATATTTTAAAATCAAGTGCCTGTGCAAACCAACATCAAATGGGGCAGTCCCTTATAAAGAATTTCAGTGTCTGCAGAAAGTATGTCTGCATGAGGAAGCAACTCAACAAAGAGTATCCAGAACAGTTTGTTCTTGTTTTAATACCCATTCCTATAGAGGAATGCTTTGCAGACACAGAGTCAGTGATCTAGATTTTCAGAAGAAAGTTTAGAGGAATTGGTGATTGAACAGGAACATGAATGTGGCTGCATGTTTAAAACAGGCATAAAAAAGGGAAGAGGATAAAGATGTATTGACAGTTGCAATACAGCTTTCTAAATCTGGAGATGTCCACTGCTGCTGGGAAAAAGAATGGAAGACAGATTCTCCTGGCAATGTCAATCTTTTGCTTTTTTTGAGGAGAGTGACCACATTGCCAGGGCACTGCTGCTACCATCTGGATGTGAAATTTGCCTTGGTTCAATCATAAACCATCTACATTATGCTACCACATGCCTGGCGAATAAATGCCTGATTTAAATGAAAGCAGAGGTGAAAAATTACCTTAGTCATACCTGTAAAATGAAGTTGTAGATTTCTCTATCAATCTATTATTAACCACTAATCTGTTAGGGTGACAATAATCCTGACTGTGGTTAAAGTGGTTCCCTGTTACCAGATAAGCTGCTTCTCTGTTAAGTTACTAATTAAACCAATTGATGGGGGATTTCAATTCCATAAATACAGTTTTGAAAAATCCAAAACAAGGCACATGGGGATGGGACTTTCAGTACAGAATGAGTTTAAACCACACAGATGCCATGGCAGGACTGCTAAGAGGAGGATCATGCTATATCGGCTTTTTTTTCCATACTTCTCACCCAGATATCTCCCATGCCCCTTTCCCAGAGGTAAGGCACTGGGCTGGTTTGTGATTTAATTTTATATGACTGTTGCTCTGTGTTGTGTTAAATGTATGCTGTCGGTTCCAGGTGGCACCTTGGCAAGAACCCAAGGCCTCTGCCAAAGTTATGTCAGTGCAAAAATATTAATGCACATGACCCACGTTATTTACTGTCTCTCTAGGAAGAGAAGCCAGTGGGGCTTTTTTAAGTTCATCAGCAAAGGGTGCTTACAATTAGTTAACTTTATCTTTTTGTCAGAAAACACAATTGTTGATGGCATTTCAGAGACCTCTCGGCAGGAGTTAAACTTGGTATCGAAGTGGAAGTTTGCTTTAGAAGAAGGGATTGTATAATTAACATGGCAGCCACTCAGCAGTGCCCACAGTATGGAAATACTTTCAATTAGAACTCCCTTTTGCTTTCAGCTTATGGTAGCATCAACTTCTGGCTTGACGTTTCCTATCCATTATCTATTCTGGAAGGTATCCACTAGTGGAAAATATGTAGATAGATCATTTTGTCAGGTTCAAATCCATCAATGGAATGACAACAAATTTATCCTAATTTAAAATGTCTAACATTATTTCTACTTCTAACCTATGCAATGTAAGTGTTCTTTAATCAGAGAGCTAGTCTGAATTTAGCGCGGCTCTGTCTTTGTTATTTGTATTTGAAGTTAGGTTTGAAATGGTCATTCCAAATCAGGTTCCATTTCTTACTATGACATTTTAAAGAATGTCTTTGAACAAATGTGGCTGTGACTACTCAAAGAATAAATAACAAGCTGGTGCAATAGAATGTATTTTTTCAGCCATGTTATAAAGAGGCTTTGGGCACGTGTGTCTATTTAAGACTGCACTTTCTAGAAAGGCAAAACCTTTGAGGATTTTTTTGGTCCCTGCTTTTTCAGGCAAAGATGAGTGGCACTGCAGTATTGGAAAAGTAAAGCAGCACTTGTTTATGATCTAAGAGACAGCATCTGGAAAGCCACACATGGATACTCCTTGCCTGCATTTTGAATGAAGCCCTTTTGCTCACTTGTATTAGTTTAAGGAACTCTGTCTTTAGAGAGAGGTGAAGGAAGGAACTTTTTAGCCTCAGGTAAACAGAGTGAGACAAATAGTTGTTCCAAGGCAAAGATCCAGCAAAGAATCTTTGTTTCTTTTTATCTGCCTAAATACCTACAAAATTAAAAACAAATTATTAGAATTCCAGAAATCAAGAACGTGATCTCCTTTATTGCTGGAGGTGCTTCCCTGCCGTTGATGTAATTATCAAGGTCAATGCAAGATTTTGGCTTTGGAAATCTCACATATTCGTATTGCTGACAGCTAAGGGAACAGCTGTGCCATGAGTTTTCCCAGACTGAACAGGCTTCATTTTTCTTGTGTGTTTTTCTTTAACTTACTACTTTTTATTACAGATGCAAACAGCAAAACAAATGGGAGAGGCAATGCGCAATGCTTCACATTACCAAAGGAAGCTTTGCTTTGGGAATTGGGCTTAGGAGCCAATGACCTCGTGAAGCTAACATTGCATTAAATATGGTTCAAGCTTTTACTGAGACCAAAAAAAAAAAAAAAAAAAAAAGATTGCACTCAGAATTTTCAGTCTCAAGTTTTGGAACTTCTTCCCATCCGTTCCTGGATGTTCCCCTAATGGAGCAGTTAAACTAGTAATCTGGGAGTGACAAGACCAATTCTCCTAAATCTGAATGTGAACCAGGGAGCTCCTGTCCAGCAAGAGAAGATGAGCCAAGAATAATCAGTCTTGTGCTCTCTCTGGCCAAGGGAAGCCTCTGTGATAGATGATGAGGAAATAGCACATGTTGTTTATGATCATACTGGTTATAGGGCAGAAGCCATCTGGGCAAGTTCTTTTTAACCCACATGTTCTTAACACCCAATGGCTCTACGCCAGTACCTTAATGCCAGGCAGTCATGTCTGGGTTCCAAGCTTTCCTCTGCGCAAAGTGTCTCATGGCTCTGTACGAGACAGGTCATCCTTTGCTGTGCTTGCTGGTATTTTAGCAGCTGTTGCTCTCTTATCAGTTATGCTTGGGTGCTACACATCAGCTAGTGTATTGTTTCCAAACTCCATCCTGCCTTCTCCATGCTGCTTCTCCTACACCTTTTGGAACAGTTTGCCTCACGAAAGCAAGGGTTGCCTGTCTTGGTGTGTGGATTTTGCAGTGGGATGCATTCCCTCCTAGATGAATCATTCAAATCCAGCCTGGTTTATTAATAAATGCAATCAGATAAGGCTTTTGCAATAGCTTCCCTAGTGGGGCCTCCTTTGCTGGCACTATCAGTGAGATCAAAGAATGAACAATGCCATTCGGAATGAACTCCTGGTAGATTCCTCCAGGCTGGAGCAGAAGTACATTTGTAAGTGGCTGTGTGTTTGTGTTTCACTAGGTTGCTGTTCTAGCTATGAGGACAAATAGCACCCTCCAGACCCCATATCAGCATCAACTCAAAGACAACATCAAATATTAAGACAGACAAAGGAATACCAATCGTTCCATCTTCCTGGGAGAACTTCTTATGGAAGGTTCTGCCAGAAATTACTCTCTACAACCTTATCTAATTTAGTACTGGGCAATGATTGTTAAAGGAAAGTGGCTTACTAGACTAAGTTCATGTGAAGTGTAACTACTGATAGCATTCCAGGGAAGGAGTCTGGACCAGTTTTGCTTTTGTATTTTCAGCTATAAAACAGAGGGCTCGTGCTGGGAGCACTGTGAACATGATCCTCCAGGAGGACAATCCAGTGAAGTAAGCTGGCTGATTAAGGGAGAGAGTACCAGAGAGTAAAGCAATGGGAAAGAAACATTTGGGCAGAGTTTGAATCATATCTTCAAAACATCCCCTGTCCTTGCAGGAAACCCATCCAGCACCAGTTTCTCTCAATATTTTTCTCTCATGGAGCCAAAGTTTTCAGGGAATTGGCACTCTTTCTATCTCAACAGAAGTTGTCCTTTTTAAAAAGGAGTCTGTGTTGGTCGGCTTTTGCTGAAAAGGCTTCACTCATGAAGAATATTTTGGTTTCCCAAGGCAGGCGCTATTTTTTGGTGGTTCATTGGTGGACAGCACTTCCAGCTACACAGAAAAGAGGCAATAGTGCAGCCCATGAAACCAGACCCTTCAAGAATGTCCCCAAAGTTTCTTCATGATGGTTCATCACTACCAGGTTAACTTCAGCACCCTCAGAAGTCCTTTCCAAAGTGCTTTGGTTGCCCTTTCAGAGCTTTGGAGCATGGCACACCACCTGCTTCATTTTCTACTCCTCCTGACACAGTGATGGAGACCCCCAAATGACTCCTTCTTGGCCAGACCATCTCCTGGCTCCCTTCCATTAAAGGCAGGACGGTCCCCAGTAACAGCTGCTGCAGTAATGTCTGGGCAACACAAATTTAGTGGCAAGAAGTGTCTCAAAGCCCTTCACAACAGTCACATAGTCACCCACATTATAGCACAGTGGTCTGTGATCCCTGGTATACACACATAAAAATATAAATATATATCATTATTCCAAATTGTCACTCATCCCATAAATGCCTTCTGTCCTCATTAAAAGTTTCTTATGCCCTTATGAGTGGCTACTGCAAAGGAAATTAATTTTATTTGAAAAAGCTACTCTGATGCAGCAGATATTTCTTGCTGATCTAGATATAACTTTTCAGTGTTCACAGGCTGTACTCCAGCCCTTCTCCTTCAGCCAGTCCCATACTTTTGGGTACTGGGTTATTTAAGCCTATTCTCATGGCACCTCTCCCAGCTATGCCCTCCAGGTCAGACAACCACCCCAACGCCAACCAAATGGCCTGAAATCCCTGCAGTCTGGATTCCTGTCTGGAGCCACACTCTTCTACTACATCAATCTTTAAGGACATTCACCATGCCTGGCCCAGCTGCCTCCGCATTTCCCAGCTGCTCTTTTGGCAACCAGTGTTGGACAAGTAAGCCCATCCCAGAATCCGCTTTAGAGGAGGCTTGAGATCACGTGTCCCAGAGGCAGGTGGGATTTGCAGGCTGGGTAAGCCCAGACTCCACTTCTACAGTCACAGGCTGTCTATCAGCCAGAGGATGAATATCTAGACTTGTATCAGAGGAGAGCACCAGAACTCAACCCACTCCTTGGCTTCGCCTCCCTGAAGAAAGTGTTCGTGCAACTTCACTTCTTCCAGTCACATCTTGCAATCCTCCTCTATTTTGTGTCTGCTCTTTGCCAGCTGAGAAGGCACCATGCTGACAGATGATCCACTATGACTCTGCCAGAGTGGTGCAAGAGAGACTGGGCAAAACCAACCTTCCTGTTTCATTCTGGACAGCAGCACAACAGGAGGGATTATATGCCAAAAAAAAAAAAAAATTAAAGTATGTTTTTCTGTAAGGTTTACATTTGTACAGCTGCACTTTCAATGGAATAAGAGCTTCAAATCCCCTCTTTCCCCTCTCTCTCTGGAAAATATTTTCTTCTACTTTTTGTCCCGTATTTTTTTCTATTTTTCCTCTATGTCTTCTTTAACATCCTAAAGCGAGTGGGTTTGGATTTAATGTGAGGGTGTGGATGTAGCTGCTGCCTTTGATCCCCTACCCACCCTTTCCTTTCCCCTCCCCAGAAATCAAAGCTGGAGAGTATCAAATGAAAAACTGCACAGCACAGGCCCTGATCTGTCAGCATTTGGGTTGGGATCAAACTTGTCCAAAGCCATAGATGCAGCTGGAGATTGCTGGTGGTTTCAGCCACTTTTTTTCTTCTCCTCTGAGATCACTGGGTCAAGGCATTTTGCAAGATACAGTTCAGGTCTGAAACATCCCTGAACAGCAATTATTTAAAAAAAATATTTATCCAAATATCTTTTAAAAAATGGAGGAATAAAAACAACATAGGGGACTGTAAAAACTCTTGCTGAACTGTGCTTTACTCCTTATCTACTATATTTTTGCCAAAATAGGTGGTTTATGCCCAGCTCACCAAAATGGTAGACCATGAGAGTCTGCTGTTTTGGCTGAGTTAATATTTGTTAGTACAATAAAAGGCAATGTGAAACCAGCAATTGCTGGAGAACAGTTTTCATAACAGTGACAGATAAAACTTAAAGGGCATCTGTGTCAATGCTTAAACAGACAAGAGACAGGAAGAAGGCTTTATTCTTGCCACACTCTGTCCTGCAAGAAAATTTTAGTCCCCTGGTCATCCCAAACTTTCCATAATCACCTGTGTTATTAAACACCTTCAAGTTAGAGGACCATTCCTGAAGTCCTCTGTTATCCCCTTTTTCCAGAATTTACAGAGTCCCCAAAGGGTGCCATGTAACCAGCCTGGGTGTGCAGCTGCAACACGGGCTCCTCATCTACAGGCCCTTGAGGCCTGAGGAGATTTGTAATCTGGGCTCCTAGGTGGAGTTGAGTTTGGAAAAGGTCCCCTCACCAGAGCCAGCAAGCCACGCTCCACTCTCGAGCTTCCCTCCCAGGGCCTGTTCAAAGCCTGCACTGGTCCAACACTTCTCTCACTCCTGCTCTATTTCCATTCATTATTTCAGGTGTGCAAATTAAACCACAAGAGGAGAAAGAAAGGTCCCTGCTGGTAGGGAAATTAATTAGGATTTGGGAGATAATGCTTCAAATCACAGCTTTCTTTGGTGATCTTCCTCACAACCTCAGGCAGAACACTTTGGACTCCATCCAGCCTCTACACCACAGAGATTATGGCAAGCTCAGGTGGCTGCAAATGGTGTATGGATTGAATAGAGGAGTGGACAAGGGACCCCAAGACTGCCAGACAAAGTCACTGGACACAGATAAGTATGGAGTTTCAGGTAAATACCTACATGATGTGGCCTAGACCCAGCTCTCTCCCCTCCATCATTGGTTATTGAACAGTAACCAAGACACACCACACTTGGAAGATCGCACTAACACCCCAGATGCAGGTGTGAGTCTGAAATGTGGCAAGTCTCAATTGCTTTGCCTGCCCCAGGCCATGCAGTCAGCACTTAATAAACAAACACAAACATGTGTGGGTGTGATTAAAGGAACTCCTGGCACGAATTTGGGAAGTGCAACTGCATGACAACAAATACAAGAGAGGCTTGAAGATCATATGAAGGGAGCTCTGGATAAAGTTCACTTTCCCCTGTAGCTCTCAGGTGCCCCATACTAGCCCCACTTGCTCCAAGAGTGAAGATAAATGTGCACACCACACTCATGCTCATAGATAGCTATAGGCAAGTCTTTCTGGGAGAGCTTGTTTCAGAAAGAGATATTCTGAATTTTTATGACTGCGGCCATCATGATGACATCCTCATTTGCTGAAATGAAGCTTTGAACTGTTGGAAAGGAAATCCATTTGACTTTGTTCTGTCTTGGATCTTATGCATTTTCAGTGCCATTGTTTTTGAGCCCCTGCCAGTAGGGCAGAGAACACAGCTGCCATCTGCCTAGTGTTGTTTGTGCCTTATCCTTTTCCCTAGGGGAGATGCACACAGAGAAGAAGTCTTTGTTTGGGGTCAGTCTGTTTTGCTCTGGGTTTGTTTTTTTGCGGAGGTGGGAGAAGGGTTGTCCAACCTATCTCTGACCCTGGTTGTTTGGACAGCAAAGGTCACAAGTAGCCATCATGAAGGAAGGGTGGATAGACAGAGCTCAGATAATTTATTCAAAGAGAGTTGCTAATTGCTAATGCAATCCACCCTTGGGGCTATATTGCCTTGTGTGATGTCCTGGCTGTAAGTGGTTCCTTAAGATATTCACAAACCAAGTAACACCTAATTGTGTGGCCCAAAACTGAAGCAGAAGAAGAGAAACAGTCCTAGCCGTGGCCTTGACACTCTACAATGACAGCACTTGCTAGTACTACAATATCACTGAGAAATAAATCTGAGGGAATGATACATTTTTGGCTTTTCTAAAATTATTTCATGAGATTCTACTCCAAAAATCATTGTGACTGGCTTAGCTGTAAACAGTTTCATGGAGACAGATGTGCCTACTTGGGTTCTGCAAGAGTCTCATTTAACTTCTTCGTTAATCTATGGAAATGGAAATAATCAGGCGCTTGATGAAATTTACAAACAGCAATAATTTGGGACAATTGGAAAACAACCCCAGCAGAAAAGCAGAAGAAAGGCAATTTGGGGAGCATAATTTGGGAGTAAACAGCATAAAGGAAGCATAAAGTCTAATTGTATTCATTGGTGCCAGAACAAAAGAAAACTCCACAAAGAACTAATGGGAAAGTAAGATATAGGAGGCAGATAAACATAAAAGTGCGAGGGGTTTATGGCAAAATTTTGGAGGGCATAAACTGGCAACAAGACGGGTCATTGGGAACTGTGTGAAAGGATCAAGTCTCTGAGCCACAAAATCTTGAAAGATTAAAACCCAGAACAATTAATTTGATTCTTGAAAGGAAGACAATGACAAGATCATGAAATTCAAAGAAAACACCTTTAAATGATGAAAGAACTGGAACACATGATATATGCAGAAAGGATAGAGATCTGAAGATGTAAAAAAAAAAGAAAAAAACCTGAAAACCAGGCATAGAGTAGTGCCTTTAGAAAGTGGGAAGAAATTTGCTACAAATAATGTAAGAAAGCATAAAGAAAGTAGAAATTTGGAGCCAGTCTTTTTCCTGACAGTGAGACCAGTGGCACTACCATAAAGTCTTCAACAGGTGCTTTGGGAAACCCAGAATTCAGGGCTGTCAGATCCCATCCTGAGTACAAGCATGGATAATACCTGTTGCCAAGCAGTCTTCTGAAGGCAAGAAATCTGTCAGACATCCAGTTCTTGTTTTCCAGCTTCTGTGACTTGATATTTGATTGAGCATCCCCCATCTCAATCTTTGAACTTGAGGTAGATATTTCCCTCTCATTGTATTCTAGGGTAAAGAAGGATTGTATCAAGATGTGATAGGGGCATGGCAGGGACAACCTGGTATTTATATTCACCTCACTAATGAGTGACAGATCTAGTCCTGCTGGTCTTATCTAAAAACGACTTTTCCACATTTCTAGTCTTTTGGCCACACCTTTGTCACTACACTCTGTATGATGAACCATACGTTGGGCTAAAAGCTTTTATTAGAGTTTCAATTCACATGTTTGTACAATTTCTGTCTGGAAGAGACCAGGTTATTAATCTGTCTGCTGTGCTGTACAGCAGTGTTCAAAAAATTTCTCCCATTAATTCAAGCCTGCAGTCCCAGCTTGAGCCAGCTCTTCTTTGTATGTACTAAATAATGACACGATAGATGTGACGTTGCTAAGTGCCTGAAAAGGATATTAGGTAGATGGTGTTCAGAATTGCCAGAATTAAGGCATTTATATTTTCATGAACTCTTCTGTATAAACACTGAGCTTGGTGCTATCTTTCTGTCAAGGGCATACAATAAACTCAGATTTGGCTTGAAAGCTGTTAGATAAATAGCAAGTCATTTCCTCTTGAATGTCTCTAATTCCTGATTATGTGTGTGTGTGTCATTGCGAGTCTCTGAGCACGCATTTTATTTTGTTGGGGCTTTTTATGCTCTAAACTTACAGAATCCATCCCCCCCTCCCCTTTTTCCTTTTGAATGGAGGCTCAACATTTCAGTTGCTTGTTTTATAAGGCAATGCATCATCTCTTCTCATTGCCATTAATTAGCCAGTGTAATATTTTCCACATGAAGTCACAGGACTTGAAATGAACATATTTCGGCATCAATTAGGTCTCTGCTCATGTGAGGGCCCAGCTGCACTTTAAATACTATTTATATAATGGTAATGAGCCAGTCATCACCACTGCTGGCTTCCAGCAGGTTTTGTACAGTGTCTACTTGAATATGATTAGAAGTGTGTGGATCCTTCCCCCCCGCCTTTATTTTTTTTCTCCTTCCCAGAAACTATGCTGAATAAAACTGACTGGTTTTTTAAGTCATAAAAAGGGCTGGCAGCAGAAAATCGGATGTTATTCTTGGTGTCTGTTATATTTTCTTCTATTTTCCTTGGAAAATGCATCCATTAAAAGCAGGAGTTTCTCTTTTTAACATTCCTCAGTCTTCCCCCTCACCACCCTCTTGCCTTTTTTCTGGGGGTGGGGATGGTTTGTGTTTGGCATCTTTCCTCTCATATACCTATTATTTTAGGGAAAAGAACCTAAAGACATCTGAGTAACCATGACTGGTAGATGGTGTTAGCAGAGGGATCCAGAGTTTAAAAATGAGGTTAGAGGAGCTGTGGCAGCACCCAGTGAGGATTAGGTAAAATCCACAGAGATAAAACAAGACTTGACCCAGAACCCAAGCTCTAGACTCAGATACAATCAGACTGAGCATTCAGAAAAGTTTCTTTTGAAATAAAACTGTGTTGTGGTGTCCACAAAAACCTTGCCTGGTGCAGCTAGAAGTAAGGGTGATCATTGGTAGGTAATGCAGTCAGACTGAACTGTATGCTCCATGCATGTGTCCTGCACTCAAAGAAAAAAAAAGAAAAAATCCTCTGCAGATATACTTCAGCAGTCCTATCTCCTCTCTCACTTTTGTTGTAAGTAGATTTCCCCCATGAGATGATATTCTCATCCCTCCCAATAATTTCCAAAGAGAAGCAGTGTTAGCAGCCCCTCCATCTGCCTTTTCATGGTGCAGGAGAATGACCTGACCTGCTTGCCTGTGCCTTCGTGTGGATGAACAACATATTAGGGGAAAGTCACAAACTGTAGTTTTCTTTCCTGGCATAGTGAAGTTCTCAATCTCAGCTGAGTAGCAACGAGTTCCAGATTCCCAGTTCAGTTTTCAGGAAGGCTTTGCCTTCAGCGACCCTTCCCTGTGAAGCGACAATGTCATAGTCCTGGTGAACCACAGAGCACAGGTGGGATGAACAGCTAGACTGTAACAGCTCAAGTGCCCTGGGCAGTCTTAAACCTGGGCAAGGCAAAAATGGGTTCATCATCTCAGCCATTGCCTCTGCTGGCTGGGTCCTAGGAGTCCTACCATCCTGGCAATCTCTTGTACGTCACTAGCTCTCACAAAATAAACCACAAAATCTACTTGCTCCTGTAGCAGACTATATCAAGTTCTTTTCTTTATGTAAAGGACAACAGGGCCTTCATTGTAAAAAAGAGCAACATCATCTTTTCTAATTAATGTAATCAGAAGTAAATGGTCTAGCCAGATGCTGAATGAAAAATGGGTCCTGTCATCCTCTTGTGGGAGCAATGGAAAAGTGGTTGCTGTGCTACGAGGTTTCCCCTGTGAATATTAGCAGGATCCTAGAAAGTCTCCCCTCAAATGCAAATTCTCCAGGCTAGCAAATAAATGTCATCACTACGGATATTCAGGGCATGCTTTTTCAGAAATACAGAAAATCTGTAGCCCAGGTTGGGTCTTGAAGTCACTACCAGACTGGTTGGGCTCTGAAGCAGGAGAGGACAGGAACAACATGGTTTTATTCTGCTCTGACTGGAGAATTTCCGGAGGAAATCTGCTGTCCAGTCTCCCAGTCAGCCTCTCCACTTGTGGAGATGCAGGCAGGCACTGAGGCCAAGAGAAAATAACTTCTAAATGTATCCTCCCAACATCTTGTTGGTTATTCCCTCCAAATGTTTCATCTGACTGTAGTGAAAACAAATAAACAAACAAAAATTGCTTCCTATATCCCAGCCATCAGCCATCAAAACCCAAGTGGAAGGGTAGAGTTTAGGGCAGTCAGGTTTTGGTTTGTGATGAGTTTTTTCCCTCTGATCTCACACATTCTTATTTTCATTTTCATGCAGCTTCCCTAATTTCAGGAAAGACTGCTTTTTAGCAAGGGAGGTGTTCAAAGCCTGAGATGTGCAAGAAACATACACAGCACAGAACAACAAAGGCAGCTGAAAACGTGAGGGCTGGGAGAGGGAAATCCAGCTTGTCGTGCATAAGAAATAGCTGCTAATTTTGATTCCCACGGAGGGGAGTGAAGTCTGTGCTATTTTATCAGGTTACATTTCCCAAACTGCAGTTTCAGCTTAATCTGTTCTCAAGGCTTTTATCACAAATTCTCAACAGCAAGAGTATCAAACCCTTCTTCCTCATCCTCCTTGTCTCTCAGCCCAACTCCCAGGAAAAAACCACAAAGGCCAATGTGAGATACAGAAAAAGAACATCTCAAAGACGGAACATACTCAGTGCAAATTCTTAGAAAGCACAAGAGAGCTTTTTAAAAATCAAGTTGTTTTATCCAGCTCTAACTGAACAGATTTCTGGGCAGATGTTAGCACTGGTGAAACCAACCCACGTCACTGACTAACACCACTGCTGACTGTCTCCATACCCCCAAAAAAGAAGAAAAACAGAGGGCAGCAACACAAAAGAGGACAATCTGGCAATCATTTTGTGGCTCCACTCAGAGGAAAGAACTTGAAAGAAAAGCCAACATTTTGGGATGGATTTGACCAAGGTCCAAAATGTCATGATGTGCACCATGCTCTACCAACAGCCCATCTGAATAATCTGGGGTTTTTCTGTCAGAATTCTCTAGCCCTTTCACGGTCTGTCTGAGAGAAAGACCGTGGGAAGGGCGGGTTTTTTAATTGTCTAAGAACAACTCCTGGAAGGAAGATATTTACATTAGTCTGACTGTGATTCTATTACTCTTTCCTTTCCCCCCATTCCACAGTCTTTCCATCTGTAAACAATATTTTACATCTCTCTAAGTTACAAAGATTTGAGTACAATGCTTAGGAGACCTTTAGTGCATTAAAAAAGTTCTAAGCAGAAATTAAACAAGGTTTTTATAGATCCCTATGAAAACCAGGGAAACTCCATCCCATGGTGGTTCAGGTCAATAGAGTATTAGACTCAGCAGTAACAAAACATAGTGCCTTAACTTCTCAGCTGGAGGAAAAAAACCCAAACCAACTAAATTGAAAACAGTTGTGTCATACATCCCACCTCCTTTGGACCATTTTTACATTGTGGTATAATCTATGTTGATCTCACAAAGATGCTCATATTCCTGAGAGCACAGCGTGATGTGGAATTTGTAGTGGGGAGCACAGAAAGATGACATAATTTCATTTTTCACCTAAAAAGATCCTGAGAAGAGTAATAATCAATGTTAATGAATAGTACAAAGTCTCCAAAGCTGATCACTTTGCAAGGTAAGATGGCTAAAAGGAGACATTATGAAAGTACAAGGAATGCCTGAGAGGAAACTCAGTGCCTCTTTCCTTATGACAATTTTGCTCTTTCACTTGAATGAACAAAGGAGTTTATCTGAGTAGCTGTACTGTTTAAAAGCCTGGAAAGGAAACACCCTTCTCAAATATCCCGACATGGCCTTTAAGCACTGAACAAAAAAAATGAAAAAACATATTTCCTATGAAAATATAATTTATAGTTCTATATTCCTACTATAGGGCCACTCTAGCTATAGTTTACTGTGGAGGATAATCAGATATTTAGAAGATTTAACTTTATTCTATGCACAATCAAAGTTGTATTTAACTTGAGCAGCACACTCAAGGATGAGAGTCCGACATTTTGGCTACCATGGGAATTACAAAGTTCATAGTTTTTAAAGTAGGGTGGAACTGTTATAAGCTCCAAGGATTCTTAACTCGTGACTCTAGGACGGCTTCGGGTATTTTTCTTTTCCATAATGCTAAGTGGGAAAGAGGTCACAGAAGCATAGAATCATAGAATGGCTTGAAGTTGGAAGGGACCTTAATGTTCATCCAGTTCCAACTCCCCTGCCGTGGTCAGGGGACACCTTCCACTAGACCATGTTACTCAGAGATCCATCCAACCTGGACGAAAACAATCCCAGGGATGGGACATCCACAACTTCTCTGGGCAACCTGCTCCATTGCCTCACCATCCTCATGGTAAGGAATTTCTTTCTAATATCTAACTTAAATCTACCCACTATCAGTTTAAAACCATTTTCCCTTGTCCTATCACTACATGCTCCTCTAAAAAGGCCCTCTCCATCTTTCTTGTGGGCTCCCTTCAGGTACTGGAAGGTCACAATTAGGTGAGAAGAATACCTGATAACAGGCTGAGTGTGACTGGGTTATGCTGAGATGTAGGGGTCTACAATAAGATGGGGGTCATGTGCATGTGTGTTTATATTTTCATACATATAGGGGCAGTGAATGTGTGAGTATTTAAACAAATATTTTAGGTATTTAATGTTTCAAACAGGCTTGTTCCATCAAGCCAAGAGTAATTATTAACCAAGTCAATAGAGATGGGGAATTCAAAGCAGTGGCAGAAGTATGAATGATAATCAGGAACCTCTAAAATAAAACTTATTGAATTTCCCCAAACTGAAATGATGTAGCTCGAGATGCTGGTCATAAAACAGCACTGGCTTAGCAAGGATTTTGGAGGTCTCACACAGTCCCTTACAGACACAGGCACACACACTCACACACTGGCATGTCCATACTTTATAAAGCAAATGAAAACAAGCAAGGTGAGTAGAAATCTGCAAGGAAAAACATGTGGCAATGAGCACTGTGGACAACAAAAATAGCTTGTTTTAAAAAAAGTGGCACAAAAGGAAAACTGCCTGTTACCGGATAGGATGTGACAATTCAGGGTGGAAAAAAGTGTTCAGAAAATCTGTCTCTCTCATGGACTTGACAAAATTTATTGTATGAGTTCTGTACACAACATTCTAGCAAGAATGAGAAGGATACTGAAGAGCAAGGCTAAAGAGTAGATATTATGATCAGATGACATAGACCTATAGGATCTGAAGACAGTAAACTAGTCATCCTCGCTTTCAGTGGGATGCTTCTCACCTAATTTCACATCCCAAAGTTAGGATTCTGGTTTAAACCAGACTTTGTGACTATTTCTGAGACAATGACTGTTAAGGTACAGCTAAAATGATTTATCCCATCCAAAGGTACATGCAATAAGCCCTCCTTAAGGGTATTTCCCAATCTTCATTTACAGTAGGGAGTGTAGATGTAGCGTGGGATGCATTCCCAGTTTTTGAAGTATCAAGGCATGTAACATAATCAACAACAATTCTTACTGTTGCAGTTTTCAGTGAGTTTGGTGCTTCAGTGAGCTTTCAGGGGCTGGAGTACATAATGTGCAGTGGGAAGCAGAGCAAGATGGATTTCTTCATCTTGGAGAGGGGAAGGCAAAGGGGGAACATATTTCTGTCTTCAGCTGTCTAATGGCGTCTTACAGGGAAGATGGATCTAGAAAACTCTCAGAGATTCATAGCAAAAGGATGAGAAGCAATGGGCCCTGTTCACCTCTTGGGAAATTCGTCTTGCCAATCAAGGACAAAATTTGTACAATGACTGTATTAAAGCGCTGGGAGTGCTTCCCAGAAAGGCTGCGGAATCTCTGCCCTCATAAAGACTCAGAATTGGACTGGACAAGGGCCTGAGCAGTTGGGCCTCCTTTGGGTTGCGGGTATTGGAGAAAATGACGCCCAGAGGTTCCTTCCAAAAACATTTCATGATTCTGTGTTTTCCCATTATAGCTGAAAGTCTGACAGCTTGACACACATCCCGAGAGAAATCATGACATGACATGGGCTCAGCTAATAAACAATTACATTAGGAAATATAAATTAGTCAAATCAACAAGGTTTTATGGGAAACAGATCCTGTCAAACTGACTTGATATCTTCATTTGATAAAATTACCAGTTTGGTGTCTAAAGATAATCTTGTTGATGTAACAGACTTCTGTAAGACATCTGACTTTGAACTGCAGGATGTTTTAATTAAGAAACTAAAAAGACACAGAATGCATTTGGTTTTCATTCAACCGCTCAGAAATGGCTAACTTGTGGGACTCAAATTAAGCTGTAAAAGAGAGAACTCTTGTGAAGCAAAAGCATTTATGGAAAGGCCCAGCTGGCATCCATTCCTGTTCCACTGCTCCTCAAGGAACCTGGGAGGACCTGTAATGCCAATACCTAGAGAGTTTTCACAGTGTACAAAGTTTCAATAAGAAGAGGAATGGGATGGGGAAACAAAAGGCAGTAAATAGTGAAGGCTGCTCATTGGCACCGATTGCCTTGGGTCAGCCAGCAAGCTCAGGGCAGGAAACCACAACGCAACACAGGATAGATGCACCCAGCTGTAGTCATCCATCCAGGCAAAAGGGTAATGGAGTTTAGTACAGGATAAAGGACTCCAGAAATGACAGTTCCAATTTAGATAATTATTTGAGGGCCTCTGCATCAAGAAGAGAAAATGTGTCTTCTGGAAAAAGATACCCTAAGAAGAAAGAGAAGAGGCAATAAACAAATGATTTTGTCATTGGTGTGACCACTGCTGAAGGACAGTGTCTGTATCCAGCATCAAGGATTCAGGCAGCACGTAGACAATTTGCAGAGAATTAATGGTAGATCTGCTTGATCAGTTACGTTGGAGAACATTCCTCAGAAGGAAATAATTAAGATTAACACATCAAGAGACTTCCAGATTCCCATTGAAGGGGTGGCACGATCCTTCAGAAACATCCCCATCTGTTCCCTGCTCACTGTGGGATCAACAACAGTCATGTCACTTCTGACAGATGCTGCATAATCTGCTCTTAAAAACCTTGCATCGATCATGTTACAATATTAATACATAAAAGGCAACTGCAGTGAAGAAAGAGATCATCTGTGCTATTTTTTTGGTGAAGCTAAACACGAAATCATGGTTTAAAGGCAGTTATTCAGCCTTTCCTCAGACTTCTCTTATCTAGGGTGAAAACCCCCAAAATTTTCTCCTTATTTTTCCCATAACTCTCGTTTTAGAAGACCCTGACAACCCTCAGCACATATCTCTGGACTTTCTAAACTTCTTAATTATTCACTTCTTAAAAGTGTGATGCTTAAGAGAAGAGACAAAGACCTTTGTGTGGCTTTACCAATTAAGTAGAACAGAACTGTTATTCCACATATTTGTAGGTAATAATCCTCTCTATGCAGCCTAATATAGGGCTCACATTTTTCTTCATGGCTTCTCATTGACTTATGATGACTAAAAACTGTGGTGTCATGTCCATCAGTGGAAAAAAGGTCATCAAGAATGGACTCTGTTTCTTTCTCTTTCTTTCTTTCTTTCTTTCTTTCTTTCTTTCTTTCTTTCTTTCTTTCTTTTCCTTCTTTTCCTTCCTCAGTGATGTTGTTCAGTGCAAACAAGGATTAGCTCTGAGAACTCAATGATATCTATTAAATAACATGCAGATAATAACACGAGAGTACAAGAAGTATAAATTTTTACAGTCATGGCCACAAAAATAAAAAGTCTCATTAAATCCATGAACTGATAGCACAGTCTCTCATTACTCTGAGAGTTTGGGCACACAAGATAACACCCATTTACTTAACCATTGACAACACTTAAAACCCCAGGGCTGGTGTATCTCTAACCCATGAACAGGAGGAGCAGTACACGATGATCATGACCTAGTTCACATTGCTCTGAGCAGCCAGATAGGGAACCAAAGGCCACACAGTCAGCCCTTCACTGAGCTGTTCTCCTTTAATGCACTTTTCAGGAGGAAATCCTTTTCTCTGTGCTTCCTGTGCTCTCTTGGCCATAGGTGTGTTACAAATCAGAATGGAAAATTCATATGATGAGAAGATGTATAGGCTTTTCTGCTTCCAACAGTCCACCCAAAAATACAACTCAGGGACAGGAAAGGGATGATATAATGCAAATGAAAGGCTGATACTTCTAAAGACATGGAAAAAAAGGGGAAAATTTATTATTTTATCTAATCCAAATGTATGGTGAATGCTCAGAAGCCAGAAAGAAAATAAATAGAAGGAAAAAGCCCAAGGATTTCTAGCTCATAAGTATATACATTTATTTTTCTTTATTTCCCCTACTTTGTCTTAATCCTGTCAGGAAATTGAGACAAGCTGGAACCATTCTCTTCTCTCCTGCTTCTACAACACTTTAATCTGCCTGATAGAATCTGTTTCAGACTTGCTTAACCTATGAAGTGTCTTCCTAAGGGGCATAGTCACCCCTATTTCTCTGAGTTCTGAGAAGGGGGCTCTCTTGTCACCTTACTGTTTGAGTGCCCCTCCACACAGAGGCACTCAAAGACCTGCTTCCTTTGGCAGAATCTGCCTCCTTGCAGATTAATTAATACCACATCTCTGACACACACCTCAGTTCTCCCCAGCAGCACTAGACTGGAAACCACACAGGCATGAGGAAGCAGAGGTTATTTTGGATGTGAGTTCAGCGGGGAGGAAATGTGGTTGAGGTGATTCAGTGAGGAGTAAGTCATGACAGAGTGTCTGCCTGTCTGTCTCTGTGACCGATCCTGAAGGGACCTGTGGACATCAGGAAGGTTGTTCAACAATTCCCACTGTGGAAAACTGCTTGCAGCTTTGCCAGATTTTCATCACTGAAGTTGCAATTGCCAGTGGATATCTTGTCTCGGGCTTATTACCTATATAAACCTGTATAAATGTGTACCTGTGTGGGTGTGTACGTGTGTAAATATGTAAATGCTTATGCATGCATATATTTGTGTGTGTGCTGGCCAAAATATCTTACTTACGTCCAAGACTTGGTGGGCTAAATGCTTTTATTCACAGCATTGATTTGTAATGTGTCTTTTCTTCTAAGTTACATGACTTAGACTGAGTTATTCCAAAAGTCTCCCTTAAAAGGATTGAAGGCACTACTGGCAATAACTAATGATGGGAAGGTGCTGATAAGGAACACTCTATCACTGACAACTTTAATGTCAAATACAAAATGGCAACTGTTCTTTTGAAAGTCCTCATTTTCTGTGCTACCCATCAGGCTTTTGATGTGTAGAGCTAGGGATGACTGTTGTGTCAGCCAACAACTGTGTCATTTTTTATACCTGTGAACATCCACTAAAATTTGCCACACTACTTTAACAAGACCCCTGGAGTTTATCAATGCTTTCAAGGTTTCTTAGATTTTATCATCAAAAATCTCCAGAGTCATTCTCTCAGCATCTAGGATGACTGTGCTTTTCTCATGCCATCCCCCTCAATCAGTGGTATGTTTCACCTCCCTTCCACACTCTCCTATCCACAGCTGAACTGCACATGTGCTGTGCTCATGGTGAGCACAGACTAAGAAAGGCATTCCTGGAAAATGACCACTCAAATGCATCTGTTCAGGGAAAAACGATGAAGCAAGGAAGAGAGGGTTTGGATGGCATGCAGTGAGTAATGACCAATAAAGTAAAAAAGGAAAAGGAAAAACTCCATATGGAGTTGTTCTCTGCATAGAAGCATGGTACACCAGAAGGCAAGTGTTGTACTATAAAAGACTATATCTCTCTGGCAAGACCATGGAAAGAGGACTAAAGATGACCAATCACTCCTGCCAAGTGAAGAAGCTTAAAGACTCCTCACCATAGCTGGTATGACAAGAATGAGGAGTGTCATTTTTCTAAATGCAAAGCCTAAAAGAAAATTCCCCCTGGTTCTAGTTTCTCCTTACCTCAAGCAGTAAAATCTTAGCTCTTTTAGCCTTACTAGAAATAAAAAATGTAGTCCTAGTGGATGAATTAAGCAGTTATTAAAAACTTGGGTAACTCTTTCAGAGCACTGATTTATATTTATAAAATCCAGATTCACTATTGGATGCCTGCATTGGATTATTTTCCTTGTTCTAAAACCTCCCTCAATGGTGCATGTTTTGAGCCCTCTGAAGTTCTAATGGTGAGAGAGGAGCCTTGCAAACCACCATCTGCTCCATTTAGGAAAGTGGTCCAGTTGGTGAAATAGTCCAGCTAGGCTTAGCTCCCCTCCAAAAGTCACGAGTGAAAGTATCATCTAAGTTAGAATTTAAGACCTGGATCTCATCTTTCTTGGGTTTGGAGACTTTTTTCAAATATGAGCAGCTACAGAGCAGAGAGAGGGGAATGTCCACCAAAACCAGCATGGAGGAGAAGGGACTCATTCAAGAATAGCAAAGAATTGCACAGGACAAAAAGCAGACAAAAACAGCTAATTTGACCAAACCAACTTCAGACTAGTCTAGATTTTAATATATTTATTGAAAATGTGACCAATAGGCATCTGAAATCCATCAGGACAGAAGAACTGTATTTGTGATTCACTTGAATCTGTTTTTGCAAGATTTTGCACACTACCTCTCCCAGGGCACGAATGTGACTAACTAAAACCCTGATAACTGTCTCTGAACAGACATTGCTTTCTCTAAATTAGGCTAATTCTCTAAATGACTCAGTGTCTCAGCTCCTCCAGAGAGCAGGCAAGGATTCTTCATGCACCATCCCAGAAGCTGGACTGTGTTTGTGGCGTAGATAACCCTGCAAATGGGTTTGTTATCCCCAGCTCAGGCTGGCTGCTTCGGGTGATACATCACTGAGTGTCACAGATTTTTGTGACTGACTCTATGCTACCACCTTAACTTCAGCAGAAAGCATCTCACTTGCTGGAAATCACAAATATTAGTTTTACAAACCTCTCTGCCTGCAGACCAGACCAGAGATACCGACCATTGCTTAAACAATGCACAAAGGATTTAAGTTCCTTGCTAAGCAATCCACAAGCTCCCCCCCTCAAAAAAGTCATACCTTTTCCATATGTGTGTTATGTGTTTCATATAATTTATTGCACACATGGTAAAAATATATCTGACAATATATAAAATGCAATTTTTAAAAGAAGAAGAAAAAAATAGAATTGGCCTATTGTTCTGCTGTTTAAAATATGGGACACCACACGATATACATTAAAATTATAAGAATATGTTGAAAATATTTTATGTCGTTCCATGTAATATATTTGAAATATCATGACAGCTGCTATAGGCTGTAATATGTTCCATATTGTTTGTTATATTCTAAATGTCTGTGTAATACATTTCATGAAATACATGGCAATTGAAAAAACTGAATCAAACTTTTCCCTTTGCTTAATCAGAGTGCATGTAATAAATAAATTTACATGTCAATTCATGAAAGAAATAAAGAAAACAACTTGTTTATTCCTAGTACCTTTTATGTTCTTATTAATTGACATATGGGTAAACAAGCTTTTATTTATAGCAAACAAGGATTTCACAGAAACCATAAATTTACACCAGTACACAAATTCTTCAATTAGGGGTTTGAAATGATCAAATGCAGAGTATACATAATACTTGGTGATTTACATAAACCAATGAAAACAGAAAATAGAATAAAACTAGACAATCAGTCACACTTGCAGAAGCCACTTTACAAATATTTCATTGAAGCCATAAAGCTGTTTGATGAAAATCATCCTTCACGCAGATGCCACAAAAGAGCTTCGCCACCCAAAAGTCCAAAGTATTGTTACCAATTGCCTGGCATATTGTTGTGCTGAAGGACTTGGAATATTATGTTCCATTTGGGTGCAAAAATAGAAAACCATAGAGACGGAAAAGACTTATTAGCTTCCCTTTCTTCTCTTTCCTCGCGGCCTGATCAGGATGACTTCCCATTGTATATGACACTGAAAAAATCCCCTGTGTTCTTATGCTTGCAGTGCTTCACGAGGGAGGGGAAAGAGGAGGACCAGCTTCAGACACGGAGAAGGCAGCGTCACAGGAAGGCAGCAACGCCTACACTGGTGACAGGAGAAGTCAGGATCTTGCCTTCCCACAGAGCTGGACATCAGGAAACTTAAAAGGAGACAGATATCAAACCTCAGAGGGAGGCTGCCTGGGGATTTGGGGCACCCCTTTTGTTGGAGGTTTCACATGCCAGATATAACAACGCCTATCAGAGGAAGTGACACAAGGGAACGGGCTGTGACATCACTGAAGCCACTTCTCCCTCTGGCCCCTTCAGCGATTAGGTGATTATGTAAATGCAATAATTGCTGTGTCAAGAGAATACCTTAGGCAGCTTAATATGCAGAAAGCCATTTTTATAGCCGTGATTTTAGGACAGGCCTGTTACAAACTCCTTTGAATCTAGACATGATGCAGAAAAGCTGCTGGATATGAAAGGAAATAACTGCTCCTACCCAGAGGATAATTTTAAGGCTTATGCATTTGGCCATAATTCAGGTAATCTTGGCCCACTCCACCAGTTTGCTCCCTGCTTGCTTGCTTACTTGGTCTTTAAATTGCAGTTTCACTGTTGACCTACCCCCAACCTCTCCCTTGTTTAACTATCAGCACAAGTATTTTTCATTGCTGTGCTAACATGCTGTAGTTGGCCATCAGGGCTGTGGATCTCACAGGCTGTTCTCAACACTCCATTGCAACACAGTTCTCCATTTGACCACTCCTCAAGTCTAGGTTTCTCCCAGTGCCCAGAATTCCAGGGTGTTTTTTAGGAATGTCTGTTAGGTTAGAAATCTGCTCCTCATGTGTCTACAGATAGTAGTTAAACTCACCTGTATCCTCCTGACAAAATATGCCTTTGTGGATGCTGGAAATTGACCATTGTGGGACTACATGCACCTACATCTCTGCAACCAGAGTTTGAAAAAAAATTTGCCATAGTGTCTTTGTGCCTCGGTTTCCCTACACATGCCAGAAAATAAGAAGACCTATAATTCAGGTGGTGAGTGAAATCTTAGGATAATTTCTTATTTCATGGTCTAAGACAGAATCATGACCAGCCGGACACTTACATGCAAATTACTCTAAATGTCGGAATAAAGCTAGTATCCAAATTCTTTTTGCAATGCAGTCAAAATCCAATGTTGAATTTTGTCCAGATTTAGCACACTTTTATGTGTTTATAGCTCATAAAAAGTAACAGGGTTTATGCACACGTTTAAGTGCTTTGGAAGATAGAGATGGGTTATGCACATATGGTGATACTTTGGTAATAGACCTTTCCTGTGTGTGCTATGGTAGAATAGTCAGGGTTAAGCAACTTTGAACCAGTTCACATTTTAGGGGCTGGGACAGACTTATCTTCCCAGTGAATCATTATTTCCTTGCTGCTAGCTATTAATAACCCTTGGAGGAACTTTTCAAACTGATAACCATTTCCTATCATTTTTGGCATTTTGAAAATGTTTTTATTCTATTTTCCCATTTCTCCCAGTCCCCCAAAGGCAGCCAGATTCCCAGAACCCTTGTGGAGTAGAGAGATCACTTCCTGCCCTTCCCATCCTCCTGCTTCCTCCACCCTTTCCAGGCCAATAAAAGTACTTTAAGTTATTGAGATCATCTTTTTCAGTTCTGTACTGAGTTTTTGTTTTTAATGTGGTTCGTTACTAAGTACTTTCTCATTTTCTGGCCCAGACCTTCATCTCCTCAGTAGTCTAGATGTGACATAAACCAATGAACTTTAAATACTTGGGGCCAGTAAGAGCTCTTAAAGCAAGGTGTATTTAATGAAGCAATATATATTTAATTATATTTAGCCTCCCAGTTGCTAAGGGTTAAAGTTCAAACACTGGCTGATAAGAAAGTGTCCCCTCTAGCTTACTAAATTGTTAATTTTATTATATCTTGTGATGTCCTTGCTTCTTTAGTTCATAAAGGACGTATAGGCAGCAACTGGAAAGGCCAGTCCATGAATGGGGCAGAATTCACTTTGCAGTTCCACTTCTAAATTAAGCATGAAAGACGGGGGCTAGGGTAATGCTTGATACACTTTGTTCCTGCTCAGGATCAACTTGCTTCCTGGAGTTAAGTATTTTTTACAAAAGGGAATTTCAGCATGTGGACATGTGCAGGGTAAGGAAAAATCTCTGCTATTTTGCACAGTCTTGAGGAAAGCAGCGATGTCTCATTTGTCTAGAGAAAAAGTGGGAAATGTGTTATCACAGATGCCCCCAGAAAGATGCAAACAGGGGAGAAGAAAGTCTAGAGGGATTATCAGGGTTGTGCTTTAAACACATTCCACCTCACAGATGTACGAGAGAGAGAGAATAGGGAAAAAGACCAGGAAAGTTAAAGATAAAATAACTTCCAGATGCAGCTCTTGCCCTGATGCAGCCAGATCCCTGCTGCCTCCTCAACACAACGTTTCAGCCTCTCAGAGCTCATTAGGATCCAAAAGAGGGTCATAGACAATAACTGTGTGCCTTAAATCTTGTCCATCTTACAGGCATCTTGTCTCAAGCAATCAAAGGCAGCCTATGCTGGTACAGCCCAGTAATTAGCCGGCTGTGCTTCCAGCTGGTTTGCAGGCACATGGCAGGTTAAACAATAAATAAATCAGATTAGGCTGAAATCTGTTAAGCAAGAGTGGTCCTGGCATTCAAAGCTATTTCTTCAAAGCGTTGCAGATCAGTGCTCGGGTTTTATATTCCAAAGCCTGTTATCATGGGTATGGCTACATGGTACTTTGCAGACAGACACAAGCTCATTTTGGCTGAGCTTGAGTAGGAGCTATGGATTGGCTTTAGACCAGATGCAATATAACCTCCTGAGAGGGCAGGTATAGAACTCTGGTTGGCTTGTGGCTGATCCAAGGACTCAATAGAGAAATCTTCTACCTTGTGTGGAAGGAATTTTCCTTGCATGACCTGGGGTAATACTTGTGCTCATTTGCAAACCTCACAGCTTCCATCCAAATGAACTTTACCAGCTCTGACTGCTCCGTGGACTTTCCTGTGTGCTACAAAAGTGTTTCATCAGGAGCTCAAAGTCTGGGCATAAAAAATATAGGTTATTTCTTTGTTAAAGTCAAAGACTCATTGCAATTTATGAGAAGAGGGCAAGTAAGATAAAACATGGTTTTTTTCAATAAATAAAATAAGGGTTGCTCATTTCTCTGGGATCTAGGGATTTAGGAGCAAGTGGACAGGAATATTTGACTGCATTCCAATGGAGCTGACTCTACTCTCAGCTCTCTCACGTGGCCCTACCACTCATGGAGAAAATGCTTCACTCTTGAGAGGAGCCCCAAACCACCTCCACCCTCACTCTCCAACAGTTCCTCCAGAAGTCTCTGCCCGTGTTCCCTTTTGTCCGCATCTTCATCCAGGGAGTCTGAGATGTCCCAGATGGGCACGTCAATGAGCAACAAAGAACATGGAAAACTCTGTCAAGACACTGGGGTTTCTGGAGAAAGACTACGTACAAGGAAGCTCTTGGGGAAACCCAGAGGTCACATTAAGTGGAAAGGGAGCACTTTATTTCTGGAAACACTTAAGAAAGTCTAAGTGATAGAAAATGGCTTTTTACTCTGCTTCTACATAGTTTCAACTGTGGTAACATCTACCAGTCCCAGCTCTTGACTTCTTGGGCTCAGCACTATATAAACAAAGCTGAGGAAGCTTCTCCCTGGCCACAGAACATACAATGCCGTACCACCACAGAAAAAGGGACAAGCAGCTCTGAAGTGAAAGGGACTCTTTCTGTGTCAAAGGGACTTCCTGACACAGTCTGTGAAGAATTGTTTCTGTAGCAGTCAATATGCTGTTGGCCTTATCTCATATCTGTCATTTTCCTCATGTTCCCTCATGTTTTCCACACAGGTTTTAGTGAAATTCTCACCAAAAATTACTAATTCTCAGAAAGACTAAATGACAGTGCCATAGAGAAAATATTTTTCAATACCCAGGTTTCAGGCAGCTTCTAAACCACTTAGTTTCTTCTCACATACCTCCTGGCTGTCTCTTTGCTTTGAGGGAAGAAATCAAAAATCTGGCAAAATTAAAATATGCAAGTTTTTTTCCACAGAGTAAATACGTACATCACAGCTAGTGGGTTGCTTATAGAATCACTTTTGAACCTTTTCAGGCTGCGTTTTGCCTCCTGGAGTGGAGGGATCTTCTTTCTCTCTCCACAGTACCAGGCGCATTGCTTTAGTTAGGAGTTGTTCTACCCAGTGGAATAAATATCTCTTTTTAAATTATTTTCAGATGGAAATAACGGGTTCCCTTTCACCTCCCTTCTTCCTCCATCCCCCATCCCCCTCTGGAATATTCACCATGGGCTGCATCTAGAGATGGTGAAAATTTGTCATGTTGTTATCTTGTTGGAAATCTATCAGAAATCCCAACTCCAAGACTTTTTTTTTCCCCCATAAAACCTCTCAAAGTTTCTTTTCTCTTTTCTTTTCTTTTCTTGTCTTGTCTTGTCTTGTCTTGTCTTGTCTTGTCTTGTCTTGTCTTGTCTTGTCTTGTCTGAAAACAAACAAAACACCTTCCTTGGAGGAGAGAAGGTCAGGGCTCAGCTGCTTTGAGAGCTCATCCCCTGTCTGTGCCAGGGTGGCTGTAGCCTTTCCCCTCTTCCCCAGTAAGTGCGGGAGAGGTCGATCAGCAGGGTCACTCTCCATCCTGACGTCGTGGGTACTTGGCAGCTGGAGCCAAGCCACAGCCTTGCCTGGGCTTGCTGCTCTGATAACTGGTGTCAGTCTGGGACGCCGCCCTTCCTTCCTACCGCTGGCTGATTCTGCCCTTATCTGGCTGCATTCAGGACTGCTCCTTCAGCTGTCGCTATCAAGGACAGATCTAGCAGGGCTTGATGGAGATATTTCATGGGTTTGCCAGTTGGAGCTGTGGTGGTGCTGAATATCTTCTCACTCAGCTGACCCCAGGAAGTAAAACTGGTGAACCACACAGTCACAAATCCCTTGACTAGCCAATGCTGACATACCACACTGTGAGTGTTGAGAGGACAATGTTAAACAAGGTTGATTTTCATCTGAAGCAGAGACAATACCCAAATTTTCAGTTTACCCTTACTCTTAGACACCATGTTAATTTCCCAGAGATGTATGAAAACATGCATTCATCTATCTAACCTTTTCTGTTTACCTTGAGATGTTGTTTTAAATCTGTGACATAATCCTATATTGCTCTGATTTCATTTTGTTTTCCCAATTCCTAGAAGAGAATAAACTAACTTTGGGTTGTATTTGGCTGGCAGCTCTACTTGCGAGAAGCCAGATTTGCTGTCCAAACAACTGGGCCAGAGATTAAGGACAGATACCTTAGCAACGTCGTATCAGATCTGTTGTTTCTCATTTCCCACTTCCCCCTCTTCTCTGACCTCTCAAACCAGGATGAAAGTCAGCTCTTAATCCTGACTTCTAGCAGGCAAAAATGGGATGGACTCCTTTCTCAACACCCAACTGCTTCTGTACATGAACCAGCAGGAGTGGTGCAGGATGTATCTCCCTTGCCTGCTCTGGCTCCCATCTCTGCTGTTTCCTCCAACCATTTCTCTCTTGCCAACTTTTGGGAGGACTCAAGCAGAGTGGTAGGAAACTCTTTACTAGGAAGGGCACTTCACTATGGCATTATTATTGTGTCATATCCCATGTTACCCCATGGATATCCCCAGGATTATTGCCAGGAGTTACAGACCACTAGGGTTTCCTTCCTCACTACGCTGTGTGTCAGCTTTTGCTTTGGCCGTGATTCTACATTCACAGAAGAGAAAGTTCCCATTAAACCTGACTGGGAATGAGGAGACAGTTCTGAGTTTAATTCCTTGCTCAGAAAATTTCAGGACAAAAAGCCAAGCGCTGTTGGAAAGGTGGTTCAAAATTCTTGCATTTTGGGTTTTCTCCTCCACAGCACGAAGAAAAACCCCACATCTCGATACAGCATGTGTAGCAAGAAATTTTAAGGAGTTTGGGGTCAGAATTCATCAGTCAGAGGCAATTAAAATCCCTAGTCATTTTTGACAGTCATGGCCAGAGCACACTTCTAGAATGCAGAAGCAGTGACTGAATTTGCATGAACTTTGTGTTCCTTTGGCAACTTGGAATATTGCTACAGCTGCTAGAAACAAATGAATCCCTCCTTTTTTTTTTTTTTCCAATTTTTTCTTCTTTACCTTTTAAAAAGGAAATAATATTTGGAGATTTTGCCAATGTCTCACCACTTCTTTCCAGTGGCTCTTTGCATTTTCCCAGCCCGCAGCTGAAGAGTACACCATTGTTTAGAGCTTGTTAGTGAGGAAAATAAATAAATAATCATCACCGCAACAAGCATGTGTCTCCCCATGTATGCTGCTCCACTCACTCATCGCTGAGAACAAAACCTTAGTTGTTCTGTGTCATCTGACTGATCCTCTCCTTTTGCCTCCCTCTCTCCTGAATGCATGTGTAACGTGGCTTTATTTGCAACTCTGTCATCCTAAGCAAGATTAATGTTTGCATGGGGGTGCAAAGCTGGCTCAGAACAATATCCGCTTTGAGAGCCTTGCTCTAGAGATGGGTGCAGGAACCACTTGGTATATTATTCCTTATTTATTTATTTATTTATTTATATTTGAATGTCTCTGTTCTTCTGAAGCAAGCATTGGCTGCAGGCCCACAGCCAGATGGAACTGAACTGCTTTCTAAGAAAAACATGAGGAAAGGAATTGCATTTTGATGTTGTAATTTCTTCATAGGGGTATTTGTTTCCAGTGCTCTTTTTCCCCCTCTCACTCCTCCCCCACCTCTGGAATTTGATGTACAAAAGTCAAGGAAGCTATCAAACTCCTGCTGCTGCTGTTGCTGGTTTTGTTTGCATCTGGTTTTAATACTGAAAGGTTTGGGGTAGACAGCTCCAGAAAGGGAAATCCACAGATTGGACAGTGAAAGCAGTGACAGATTGCATCACAGTTTTCTGGTCCAGTGGAAGAGTCCTTTGGGTGACTCTTTTCTCACAGCTTCACAGTCCTTTTGCTGGTGATGGGTCTGCAGAGATCCTGCGTGCACTGTGAGGGACTGGTCGGGATCAATTAACTCCTTTCATCCATCTGAACTGTGTCAGCTAAATTAGAAGTGGATGTTGAAGGCTCTTTATGGAGTTTTCACATCCCGAAGAACCAATTCCAATTTAGTACAGAGATCAGCTCCATTCAAACCAGCAGTACCAGCTTGTTTTTCACCCAGTGTCTCTGTTCTTCTCTTTCAGTAAACATATTTCAAATGCCCAAGCAAACCAGATATGTTTTCTGAGTGTCAGATGTTTCTCTTTCTGGTTGAAACAGAACAGTCCCAAATGCCTGCTGCTCAGTTCCCTCAGCGCAACAGCTGGCTGAGGCAATATGCAGTTGTTTAAGTATTCTGCCTTTTCAGAGCACAAATGCCATATTTTGTTCAGAATCAGCTTGAAGGTATGTCTTCCTTCCGACAGAAAAAATACCAAAATATGAAGATCAAATAATTCTGGTTTTCTTACTTTTTTTGCAATGAATAATCATTATGAAATATACCTTTTCATTCTTTGGTGCTGCGTTGAAAGGGATTTTTGGTAAAATAAAATACTGTGCCTTTCAGGTGTACTTTATCTAAACTTACTGCATAAGCAGGCATTTCTTCAGAATTTCAATGTGTGTCCTGACTTTTTGGGACCCATAAGTCCTGAGCATTAAAAAATCATCCTCTTGCTCGTTTTTGTATCTCTCTAGACATTGGGGAGGAAAGATTAAACAAGAATTATGGGCTGATTTATCTGATTTCCATCATGAAATAGATCTCTTTCACAAGAATGAGGAGGAGCAACTTTGCCTCTAAAAGCAGTACACTGTATTTATGACCACTACAAAGTGCTTTCAGACTGTCTCATGGAGGAGGGACAGAGACATGACAGAGCAGTGAATTTCTTTGCAAAAAGATTAAACAAACTTAAATTATATTTTTCTGCAGTTCTTTCTGGGACTGTGGTAGTCAAAATGATAAGCTGAACTGAAGAGGTAATGGGTCACTAGAGCTTATAAGATATTACAAGTAGAATCAAGACAATTTCTTTGCTGAAAAGAGCTGAGCAATACATGAACCTCACACTCGGATTCTCTAACTAACCTCTAACTACCCCAGACTGTAGAAGGACGACTTGAGAGTGCTCCCTTCACAGCTTCAGAGGCACCAACCTTAAAAACTCCTCCCCTACCGATTTTGAGCGATCTCAGAGGCTGCAACATGAGCACTATTATAGGATGCTACAGCTCCAGCCAGGCTGCTCTCTCCCAAGCTTCTGCTTCACCTCCCTAGTCATGAGGTTTCAGGAATAAATGTACAAGAGGTGGCTTTAGGATTTATTTTGGTTTGTGCTTCAGGCATGAGGTATTTGCTGTTGCAAAGTGCATGACCCCAAGGAATGCTCCTCACCACTGCTGTCAACTTGTATGCTGCAGAGTGACAATGCAGCCTGTAAACACACTGGAGGGTAGATGCCTTGTCAGAGGAGAACAGGAGGCAATCATTTTGTAAAGGTTCTTCATTTCCAAAGGTCACCATTTGCATACCATTTGTTTCTAATCTCTTGTTTGCTGGTTTAGAAACAAACAAGTGGCAGGAAAGAACAAGGAGACAGAGTTTAAATGTAAAAGGGCAGCATGAGCTCATGAACCTAGAGTTGATGATGGTTTCTGGTGCTTTGGGGTTGGGGTTCATCCAAGTGCAGCATACAGTTAGTAACCTGCGTAAGTTATTTCCTCAGCAACAATTAAGAGTCTGACACATGAAAAAAAAAGATCTAAAACACCTTCTCAGTATTATTTCCTCTGGCTCTTCAAAAAGAAGGGTACTGTTTTCCTCTACCTCTTTGTCTTTCCATCTATCTGAATAATGTGGAATTTGGGACAGAAAAGTAACTTTTCTTTGACACATTCTTCGACAGCCTTTCTTATTCTGGGATGCGTAAGCAGTCATGGGATCAATGGTGTTCTTCCTCCAACAAAGAGCTTGTTTGTCCCCAGGTCTCCAGTTTAGGGAAAATAACTCACAGGAATGAAAAACAGGGGCAAAAGATATTACAACATTGCTGATGAAACCCTTTCCTTGAGAGAGCTTAGGGAAAACCAAACATCCTTAGCACTGGGCATTAATTTTGCTATGTAAGAAAGTCTGAAAAGCAGGTTTCTGAGATTCTTTTTGTGCATAAAGAGAAAAGTTTGGACAGTGTGTTGGTCAGTGTATGATGCTGGTAGAAAGCATTGAGGATGGTGATGATCTGTTCTAGGTACATCTTGGTGTCCTATTTTGTGCCTGTGTACCAACAGGTGAATGATAGCAATATCAGATCAGCTGTTTATAATATTAACAAATTACATGCAACATTTTTTCCCAAGCAGATAACATGTAATTACATAAAGAAGCAGAAACAACTGCATGCAATCTACAGTCCTGTGAAAACAACAGGGGACGTAAGATTAACTAAAATTTCTGACAGGACCAAGAAAAACTTCTCCTAGAACAATTCAAAATTTACAGATGCCCATTCTAAACACATTCTCAGTGCTTAGAACTAGCAAGGCGAGACTTTACATCTGGAGTCCTGCAGACCTTTCCTGCTGTTTTACTTCTCGGAATGGCATGGTACTTTATTGTCTCCTCCCAAATAAGCTGTGTGAGGCCCCTCTGTTTCCTTCCAGCAACCTCAGCAGTGCAGTGCTCCGTGTGCCATGGCCACAGTGCCTTTCCAGCAGGTGTAACCCCTCACTGCACTTCTGAAGCCAGCTGCCATCTCCTCCTGCTCTTTTGTGCCCTGCAGCTGTAGTGGCCATTCACCTGACAACCCTGACCAAGAGTGGGTACTTTTCTGCCCACAACAGACAGCAAAGAAATCACCTTCGTCACCTCTTTCTTCCCATGGTGGAGTCCCATTTCTGCATAAGATGTCAGTGATGGAGCGATTGGGTCAGAGGCTCTTTCTCATGGAGGTGCAAAGTCTCGTTTTCTTGTTCGCATGGGAGAAGTAATTCTCCACCTTTTGAGAGCTTCAGGACACAAGTGGGTCTGTCTGCAAACTGCACACCCACCTCCACATTGAACAAAAGTGAACCACTGAGTGTAAATACCTTCACTTGCACTTAGAGGAAGTTTGCTTTCTGCATGTCAGCACAGTTGTATCTCTAATGTGAATTTCCTCTGGCATCATGAGGTACTGACTGCCCTGTGGTGAATTAGATAGCCTGACCATCCAAGCCTTCTTTCTCGTGATCATTTCATATCTTTGTAGAAATCACCAGAAATGAGGTTTGAGGCAATTTCTGTTCCTTCTTGTATCAAGTCTGTAACCACAAGACACCACATTCATTTTTTTCCTGTGATCTGTCTGTTTATCACATCCAGGAAACAACTTCCAGCATCCTCATATGAGTGTACAGACCATACTTCCTCAGGTTTCCTGTGTCTTTCTGTCAAGGAGAAAGATCCCTGGATTCATGTTTCTGTTTTGATTTATTGCCCTTAAGATGAGAAGTGGCAAAAGAGCTATAGTTGAAAAATTACTCTATGGTGAATTGACCATGGCAGCTTTATTCTCTCAAGTTACCTCAGACTGTAGATAAAGTTCTTTCATATTTGTGCTGCATTTTTTGAGCCAGTTCGGAAGGAGCAGGATTCAACCATGTAGTGTAATATGTCTTTTCCCACCAATGGCAGAAGCTGTGGGAAGCATAGGCCAGAAAGTCTTCATCCAGCTGGAAAAGGCAGAGAAAGGGCAGAAGTTCAGAGATCAAGGGAAGAATAACCTCTTCCATCTGGAGAAGAACCCCAGAAACAGCCACCCCTGGGGCCATGTCACCATCATTTCTTCTTTGCTGCAAAGGAAAGTAGGTTTTAATGGATGGCAATCCAAGAAATCCAGTGTATGGTCCTTTCAATGATGGTGTATATTGAGGGTGACCATTCCTAAACTTATTACAGATATTATTTCAGATAAATTCTGACACCCTATATGTATTTTCAATAAAAAATAGAATTTTCACATTTCCTTGTGAGGAAAAAAAATCCCTTTGATTGACAAAGTCAGGGAGTACATGGTGTTGCTCTATTAGGAAAGAGGTTTCACATGCTGACTTTCTGAAGACACCAAGGGAAAATGCCAAACTAGAACACTCAAAAAAGCCTACTTGCCCTGATAAGAGTGAGAGATACATATATTGCATGCAAAGTCACTCTTATAAATTGTTGTCATTCCTTCCTGGCAACAATCAATTAAAAAAGAAGCACAAGCAAAAGAAACCCCTATATTTTAATTATCACAGCACTCTTGCAACTCTGTGGCCTCAGGGGAGCTTTAAGATTCAAAATTCAGAATATATATTAAGAGAATAAATCTTTGTAATTACTATTTTTAATATTAACATTATCACTATTTTGGGTTGATGCTGCATGGGTGTTTTTTTTAAGGTTTGAAACCATCAGAGCTCTATTTTCTAGGAATGCATTGTTCTGAGACAAAGAATAAAAGCTTCTATGTTTATAATTTAAAGTAATCAGAAGAATAGCCAGAAAATGATCCTGATGTGCAAATCAGGAATGAAATGTACCATATAAAGGGTTCTATTTTAAACCTCTAGACCAGGTAAGATATACAAGAGAAAATCCATTTTGTGAAAAGCTAATACAAATGCAATAATTGCTTTAAATTACTTCCTTATTGCTTTTCCAGAGTTGTTAGTAAAACAGGAAAGGATTTTTCAGTGCAGTATGTTCATCCTGAGTGTATTTTTTAATCTGATTCACAAAACTCATAGCTTTCAGCTCCAACCAAGCTCACCCATGTGGTTATTTCAACTTTAGTGCTCTTCACAGAAATATCTTGAGCTCCCAGCATCACAGCCACCAAAATATCAAGAGCAATCCAGGTTCACTTTTAGTAGGGGAAAAAATATAATCAGTTGGGAATAATTTTATTTGGTACAAATGTCCTCTGGATTCCAGTGCTAGATCTAAGCTCTAGAACTACTTGTAGATTAAAATGGGAGAGAGAAATTGAAACTAGAGATGTTAGAGTTGCCTGGTACTTGTCACTTTCTTCCAAATGTGAGTTGTCCATGACTGCAGCCTCCAGGAGAGAAGAAAATGAAAGTCACCGTGAAGGTGTTAAATCTGCTCAAATGGTTCCCCCTCAATTCTCATCAGTTGTTTCTCGAGAGTAAACTTCTGGAAGTGATTTGAGTTCATTTAAGAAATATTTAGATACAGAATCATGATTCTGGCAGAACCTGTTGCACTTCTAAATGTTATCTTTACGAACACAAAAGAAGACAAATCTATCATTTAGCACAATTGATCATTTCAATGCCTGCAAAGCAGAACAGAAGTTTCAGAGCAGTGAAAGAGGTTTCAAAGTTTCAGAGGCAGTTTCTGCCTTGTCTGTCAGTTCCATACCACTCTCACATCGATGCATTTGCTGTCTCCCTGTGGGGGAGGTGATGGGCACTTAGTACTGAGATAACTATGACTTTCTAACCACACATTGCATGGAAAAGAAAGAATGGGACCTATTGCCCAGAGGCAGTCAGACCATTTTGGCTAACATAAATTCACAGTCTCAGACAGACACTAAATTGAAGGCAAATATTTGTCAGTTTTTCCCTCTTCTTCACCCTTTTTTGACCAGCTGTGCTATTGATCCAGTCTCCCTGGAGCTGTCCACAGCAGCATTTCCACATAACCTTTACCTGACTGATATTTATGATAAGCCTTGGGACCACAGCTTACCAGAGGGAGTTATTTGGCCAACTGAATGTGGCAGGTCTCTAGACCACAACAGGTGCATTCAACACAAGGTAGCTTTCTTACCAGGACTGATTTACTACTGAGTTCAGGACTCTTTAATGAAGTCATTTGAAGGTGTCTTTCTCATGCCGTTGGACAAGTGCAGCCTTGTGGACAGAGAAAGTGGTGACTGAAACCTTTCTGAGGGGAGGTTTCTTTTACATGAGGGGCAAAGCCAGTATCCTGGGCTTTGATCTGTGCTCTTAGAAGAAAGGTGGTTTGCAAAAGTTCAATAGTACCCTTCTGTCTGGGCTGCATTTCTGCTATTCCCAACACTCATTCACAGGTAAAAAAGAATTTAAAAAAATCTAATTTTCTCTAGATAATTTCCAGACACCAAGTCCGCCTTGAAAATGGCAGCCTAAAAATAAACTTATAGATTGAAAAGAAACAAGGACTAGCACACCTGACTTCAGAAACATATCAGCCATCCAAAACACTCCCTGAAATATGCAATATTCAGCCAAACTTCCAGACACTATCAGATTGGCAGTGAAGAGAATACTCTTGATAAGCACAGTAGCAGCCCCTAAACATTCAGCAAACAAGGTAACTCCTCCACAGACAGAGATCACAAATGTAAACGAGCCTCCTGAAGAACATATGTAAAATGCACTGCAACATAATAAAAAACCCCTATTAACAGCACACTAAGTTATCACATTTCAAACTAGATTGGAGTCCGTCCAGAATATCCTGAAACTACACCCTTTGCTAGCTGATGATCATTTGTGAGAAATTGTCCTCAAACTTTCCCTTTGAACAATCCAAATTGCCCTTGCCTCGCAATATACTTCATTAGAAGTAAAATTTCTCATGGCAAGCATATCCCAAGCAGAGCTGGGCCATGCCAAAGCAATAGATTTAAAACTTGCTGACACATGTACATACCCCATAGAATAAGAGCCCCATTCCCATCCAAAAGAAACCATCAAAGCCTTGCATCCTACATGTACTCATTCCAGAAGGGGATCTGTTCTATCCAAAGCACCAAATGCCCTTGTGGAAAGTATGTGGGGGAAACCCATCAACCACTGTGCACCACAGCATTTTCACGCAGACACTCTGTGAAAGACAGAAACAGCCAGTGGGAGAACATTTCTCACCATTCAACCACGCTCTGTTTGACTTCTTAGTCTTGATCTTCAAAGGCATTCCACAATACACCTTCAAAAGATGAGCTTTGGATGTCAAATTCCTAACTATACTTCATTCTCAAAATCACAGCACAATGGAGATGCTGATTTTATGTCACGATTTTTTTCTATGCTAGAGCCAAAGTAATTTCCACCTGTCTCTGTGACGCAGAAATTATTAACTTGCCACTTCTGTTAACATCTCTTTCATTTTCTTAGGTACCATATACCTTTGTCTCACCAAATATCAAACTGATAATCACAATTCAGCCCAAGCTGCAAAGCAAGTTTCACCCAACTTTGTTAGCTGGAATGTTGTTTCTTCAGTTTCAGGCCCAGGAAATCCCTGGTCTTTGCTTCTTATCAGTGCTCTACCCAGGGTTGTCATCTCTCCCTACAAACCTTTCTTTGCTTACTTAATTAATGATGGTGTTATTGTAGATGTGGGGCCAGTCCCACTACCTACACAAACAAAAAGCAGACAGATAATAGGCTCGAGACAGTCTGTTTCTCCACAAAATAAATGCATCACAGACAGTTCACATTTTCTCAGAGCAGTTGGTTTGATCGTTTGTATCCTTCATGGGTTTGCTAGGAAGAATCTGCTTTACCCAGAAATCCTCACCTCCAGTGGGTTAAAATGCCCACGGGGATGGTCAAGATGTTATCCTTGCTCATAGACAGCAAATCCCAGATTGGAATGAGGGAAGAATCAAGAACCAGTGTGGTGTCAATCCAAAGCTTCAGCAATGCAACACCGTGAAAAAACACCTCCTGCTTAACACATGTATTGATAAGAGACGAAATAAGCTTTTGTTTTGTAGCTGTTTCCAGCCCCTGTGAGCATCACCTCAAACTGTCGGCAGCTTTAATAAGAAAAAAGAAGGGGACATAACTAGCCACAGTGACATTGATCCATTTATCAACATATAGAGAGAGTAAACAAGGCTGAGAGCAATTCTTGTGAGCTGCAGCTTGTCTGGACTAATGGATGATTGTCCTCCATAAACTGAAAGACCAAACATGACTAACATCACAGGAAAAGGAGCTCTGATTTATGCTATTTTGTCATGTAATCAGAGAGCAGTCTGCATGTGTGGGGGAATTATTATGAGATAATTCTTGGAAGCTTTCTAATCATGTCATTGCTTTTCAGAATTCAGCTTATGCTCTAAACCCTTCTGGAATTTATTAAGATGGACATTTTGATGCTTCAGGTTCCTCCACTCCATGACAGATACAGAAATTGCTACACAAGAGAATTCTGACAACCTCTCTCTCCTGATAGCTTTGCTTTAAGAGAGGCTGGATGATTCAAGAGAAAGAATAAGCCTCTCAGTACAACACTAACTGCTGAAAAGAAACTTTTGCCAGACCATCATACACGCTACGTATGCTGCAGCATTGGGCTGTGACTCACTTATAATTTTTCTAAAACATAGAAAATATAAAGCCTAGAGTTTTAGACTGTAAAAGCTGTGTACTTTTTTTCTGTGTGGACCAGCTGGGACCCTGGGAGGTTTCTCAGTGTGAAAGACAGCTCAGCTTCAACTCCGTGTGAATGTCAGGGCCCTCCCTAGGACACCTGACTCATTGGCTCTTCCAGACACTTCATAAGCCTACAGCATGGGTGGCTGCATGAGAGAGTGTCCCTTTCCAAAAATGGAATCCTGACAAGTTTGATTAGTCCATGATCTGTTGTACATCCTCGAAAAGGTTCCTTAGTGTATCCAGAAATAAATTTGAATCTACATATTTATACAGTTGGCAGGCACAAACCTCTCCTCTCTGCTGTGGAATCATACATCTCCATTCTACATGGATAAGGTATGTTATTCCCATTTTAGAGCTGGGTGAAATGAGAAGGAAGAGATTATTTGCCCCAGGGAAAACCCAAAATTTCCAGCTAAATATAATTTGTCCCTTTGGGTTGCAGAACTTAGCTTTTTTTTTTTTTTTCCCTTCCAGGCTTGGCAAAATGACAGAAAGACTCCTACATTCAGCAGAGCAGAGAGAACAACACTGTTCTTCATCCACCTCCTGCAATAATGATAACCACTCAAGCAGAGCTGTATGCATGTAGGGAGGGATTTTATGGACTTGAGGTCCCTGCTTCTGGCAGGTGCAGCCCAGCCTCCTAGGAAGGGTGGGAAGGGTTAAAACAGCACTTGGTTCTGGAAGATGTACAGGAATTGGGAAAGACAGAGGAATTTGCTGGATCCTGTAGTGCGTGAATTTAATAACTTAAATTATTCCATTCTACCTAGAGAGGACAGGGCCTGAACAATGCACAGGATAGAACAGGGAAGAGATGACTTAACCCAGGCTTAAGTGGACAAAGGTGCACTGGAGAATTGCAGCTGATCTGGGGAAGTGAACTAAGCTTTTCCTAAGCCCAAATTCACTCTTGACAAAGAAATATCCAAAAAATCTTCCACATGGAATCAAACCTTTTCTTCCTCTATTGCAAGGGGAAAGTGCAGAGAGCAGGAAAATGTTTCTCACCCTGTCCCTTTCTTTTGCTCTGCAGGTTTGTGTGACTTCAGTTTTACCCAGCCCAGAGGCAGAGACTATGCTGAAATACATTTTTTCTGTTTCCTGCACCCTGCAATGAGTGACATAATATTGCAGAGAGAAGCCCCATGAGGCTATTACAAAAGCGCATGAGGCAACAAGATTTTTGGTGTTATTAGTTACTGTTTAGTAATTTTCCCCTGGGAACAGAAAAAAAAAAAAAGCAACAGCAACAGGTCCTCGCTTGCGAGTCAAGAAAACACAAAGGAATAGATCAAACTGAATTAGTTTTGGGGTTTTGTTAATTATCTCCAAAGCTTTTAGCTTAAACTCATGCTCAGATAATCCATGTCAGCTGCATCTTCCCTTGTCATCTTCATCTTCCCTTGCCAATACAGAGGTGAGCGTGAGGAATTTCTGCGTGTTACTTATTTAGCTATTACCTTTTATGGGTCTCTCTGTCTCCTGCTGACTTTCTGGCTGCAGAGGGGTTGGCAAAAGGAAAACTTCAAACAATACTTTTCTGAAAACTTTAAAACATAGGCAGAGGGAAGGAACAGCGTCTGACAAAAGAAGCAGGCACCTGTGAAGTCTGTGCTTGGACCTGGGCTGCTACTTTCAGCACTGTAACCACAAACACAGAGTATTTGCTGTGTTTGTATAAGTATACAGTAGTATAAGTGTCTGCTTTTCTCGTTGAAATTTGGGAATTACCTGATCACCTCTTTTTTAATGTGACTTTTTTCAGTAATTTTCAGTCCTCACTTGCACATTTATAATAAGGCTTATGTGCAGATAATGAAAAACAAATCTATTTTTTTCATGTAGTGTCCAAAACCAAAGGTGGAAACAGGCCTGGTTCTTGTGGAGACTGCCTAAGCAGACAAAGAATAGCAATGAGTGGAGGAGAAAGAGATTCCCGTTTCGCAATAAACAGTGATCCTCCAGAGAGAGGCAGGCAGTGAAGGGGTAGATGGTCAATTAACAGACAAAACAAGGATTGCAGAGGTAAGACAGGATCTGAGAGGGCAAAGCTGAAGTGAACATGCTGTGAGGGAACTGAATGGAGTGAGGAATCCAATTACCCGGCCCAGAGCAGGGAGAATCCAAAATCAAATTCTCCAAGTGCCTGAAGCACCTGGTTATGGCTGGAGCATGTGCTGGCTCAGTGTACATCCTCCTGCCCAGGAACATGAGATAGTTTTTATGCTGTGCTCTCCTCCTCCAGGAAACCAACTAATTCTCATAGATTCTAGTTGTGTTTGTGAAGTTACTACAAAAGTGTTACTGCTGTGCTGTGAATGCTTCTTCCTTGGTGTTTATTAACCTTGGCCAAGGAGCATCCTTCAGGCTGGGAACAACGAGGAGCATTTAAATTTAATGATGGATATGAACAAGCTAAGGAGGTGATTACAACAAGAAGAGTCTGATTTTTTACTTACTTGAAGGAGAAGGGTTTGGAGCAATGGAAAGAATGAAAGGTGTCAGGTTATAGGTAATATGCACGTGGCAGGAAGGGAAGAAGGAACTTCAGAGAGAACCATGTCAGAAGGAAGAAGTGGTAGGCAGCATTATTTTGTCATGGAAGAACCTGGACTAGCTGTGAGAAAAGCCAAGTCCAGAAAAGAAACCAGAGGAGATTAACAGATAAAAAAATGAAGGAAGACCTTGGATGGGTCAAGAACTGCCAGGAAAGGCACTGAAAGGTCAGGAAATTCATTCTCATAGAAATGTTAAGCATTTGATGGTCCTTGGAAGTAAAGAGCAATGCTCATTCTGAAATTATGTTCAACAAATTCCCACCAGTCTGCTCTTTTCAACCTCCAACAGAAAGGCAAAACACAGACCTATAACTCCTGTAGCAAGGTGGGATTCTGCAAAAGTGCCTGTTTCAATAACAGGAAAACCGAAGGCTTCTAATGGGACAGAGAGCCCTGACAAATTAACCTCAAGATAAAAAGAAAAAAAGGATAAATTGAGATGCAGATCATCAGCACCTGTTAAGGGCCCTAAAACGCTGGAACTGCTGGCGACTGCTCAGACTCCAGAGGTATAAAGATACTTTTGTATCTCACCAGCAGGACAGCAAGGACCGTGGAGGAAACTCTGGCAAAACATCTTGAATCTTCCACTCAGCCTGTCTTGCCTGGCTCTGAAGTCTTCTCACAGCCCTCACTGGCGAGGTTGACTCCAGAAGAAACATCCGCGCAGCAGATCTGGGACATTTCAGAGCCATTTTTAGTTTGAGCTGTTTCAGTATTTTAGGATGAGTTGTCTGAGGCGTGAAGATTGTATCCAGCACAATGATTCACAGGGGTTACAACCAACACATCCTCCATGAGGGACAGAAAAAGCCATGTGTTTTCTCCATTGACAAGAGCTTGTCAGCACAACTGACACCTCAGTTACCAATCCCAGCACAGAGTGAATAGGCCAGAGACTGAAACTGCAGACACCTGCCTGCATGGGTCTGGGATGTGGTGGGTGTCCTTGGGGAACAGGGCCAGACCACACTCTTCCAAGGAAGATACAACACAGTTGTTGTTTTCCCCATCAGCACCATCCTGCCCAATGCTTCCGCACTTCCCAAAAGGCAAGAGTGTCTTAGAAAGTCCAGGATGGATGATGGTGAAAGAATAAAGAGTTTCATTGCTGTTTCTTTGCCAAGAAATAAGAGCACGTGCTTTGCTTGGTGCAGGGTTCATTGATCTGATGCCATGGCTGCACACATCTGGAAAAGACTGCACCACTCCTGAATTTGTATTTTGACTCAATGTGCTTACAGAAGGAACTTCTGGCTATTTCTATTTTTCCTGGAGGCTCCAAGCAGTGAGGAAGTTCAAATGTGTGGAAGCACACCCAAGAACTGACAATCTCTTGAAGAGAGATTGGCTAGAAAACTGGAGGCTCAGTTTGGCCAAACCTCATCTGGCAGACTTTGCTTTTGCCAAGCCAAACCCCACACCAGAAACTGGTTTGGAATCAGCTTCCATTTTCTTGAAGCTACCGAAGTCCTGAGGCTATTCAAAGGTCTCTCCATCACCTATTTGCAATCTAAAACTTTTTTCTGGAACATGTTTTCTGCAGATTGACTTGATATGCAAACAAAGAGTGAGAGGCAAGGGTTGTCTGCAAGTTTTTCAGCGTTCCCTAGTTCTGGACATGCCCCGGATACTTCAGGAATAGCCTTTCAAGTGGTGGTTTGGCCCTTGTAGGCACACACGGTTCTGGGAGGAAGAGAGTCTCATGTTCGTAGAAAATAAGATTAAGAAACAAAAATATTGAACAAATGGCTTTGAATCTGGAAAAATATGCTCAAGCTGGGGTGAAAATTCCAGTTGGTTTTAAATGAGCTAATTTGTTCTTTCCTGTACATCAAATGTGGGAAGAAAAAAGGAAAAAGGGAATAAAAGCAAAACAAAAAACTTTACTTTTTAATCTGCCAGTTGTTCCTTCTGGAAAAACTATGTTTCTGTGCTTAAAGTGTTAGACTGGGACATAAAGAGGGCTGGGTTTAACTTGCTGATGTGCCAAAAAATCCCTGCATGACCTCGGGCAAGTCACTTAGCCTTTCCCAGTACCCTTTGCAAATACTGGGCCTAAGACAACTTCCCTTCTCCTGTTCATGTACTCTCACTGCAAGGTCTGTGGAATGGGCGTGACTCTTTCAATATATTTGCAAAACACAGCATAAAATATTGCTATTCTTCTAGTTGGAGCTCAGGAGCAAGTGTGTGATCCAAATCATGTTAACATCCATTATAAACCCTGCAAAGTCCAATTCTGGACTGGTTTTCAGCCCAGGCCAGTCTTAAGGCAAGAGGGGATTATATCTTATAAAGAAGTCTGTAGATGTCACTCTCCGCAAAGAGGCTTTTCCTCTCTCCGCCTTGAGCTGTGTTGTTGGTTTAGGCTATTGTCAGAATGCACTTGCTCACACTTGTGGGATGTTTAGTTTAGGAAAACCCGCAGGTGGCCCCCGGTTATTTTGCATTCACAGTATTTTGCACAAAATCCCAGGGATGTGAAAGGGACTGTCTACCAAGCATCACTGCGATTTCACATGAGGTACAGGTCAAACCATTACCTGGAATTCAAGATTTACAGAAAGGTTTTTTGTGTTGTTTGTTGGGGTTTTATTTGGTGTAACACTTGAGTGTGAACCGGGAAGACCACACACACGCAGCCTTTTCTCACCGCCCATGATCTGACAAGCCACTTAACCCTTGTGGTTTGCAACCAGCACTCACCACACTGCTCATCCAGAGCCCAGAGTCTCTGCTCATACTGGGGAGAAAAAATCCCCAGGGAATTCCCCAGCTCATGAGCTCTTGCCTGTCAAAATTCAAGTGAAGGACTGGAGTATTAGGTTTTAGGAATGGGAAGGTTTCAAGTGGAAAAGAAAGGGTCCATTCCCTTTCCCTGACCCAGAAGACCTGTGTGTTCCAGGGCCGTCTTCCAAACCCAGCACAGCCCGAAGAAAGAAGCAGAAGGGACCACAGGAGAAAGCCAAGCTTCTCAGGCAGTGATGGTTTTGGCAATTCAGGACCAAGGAACTCAAGACGAGACAGAGTTGTTTCAGTCATCACAGCTATTCCTTAACAAACTGAAACAACCCAGGGAGGAATTTTGTTCCACGAGTATCTTCTGTGGATCGACAGAAGTATTCTGAAGTATGCTTTGACAAACTGCAAGAACTGTGATTAAAAGCCAAAAAACCAGTGTACCAGCAGAGAGAACGAAGGACGGTGAAGATCACCAACCATTCCTGCAACTGCAAAGAACTTTACAAATAACTTTTGTAAAAACAGATGAGGCTGAAAGGGGTTCTCTGGGCTGTTGTTGCTGACATCATTGGGATCCTCTTTTCCAAAGTCCATATTGATGTCCCCTCAGATGGAAGTTGAAACAACCATGAAGAGTCTTCCTGGAATGTTCTCTGTGAAAGGTCTCTTAGAACTGCTGGTCCAGAAGCTGGTTTTTTTTCCCAAACTCCTGCACAATCCAAGGAGAAATCCATAATGCTTTGGACCTGGTGACCAGCAGTGTTCACAGATAGGATTTACACAGTTCTTGGATTGTGAACACAGATGTACCTTTCATTGATTGTGTTGGTGACAGCCATGCTGGATCCAATATGTGTGTAAGTGAATATTAACACCATTAGTACAATTAAAAGTGACTATTTAACACAATTAAATAGCTGTTGTATTCAGCCAGCTTTGTGTCAGGTCATGGGGAAGTACAAACCTATGCCCCAATTCCTTGAGAGAAGTCAGCTTGTCAATATTTGCAACGCAAGATTGACTCTCATGCTCTGGAGATGTTTGAATGTCCCATGCACAGCTAGCAAGGAATGAAAACCAAGTTATCCTTCTTCTCCTTCAGCCTTTCCTCCTCTGGGTGTCTATCCAGTACAGCAAGACTTACAAGGAGAGGCGATGTCTTTTTTGAAGCCAACCAACACAGTTGGGAAAAAAACACTCTGCTTTTAGGCTGGCCAGCCCTTTGTCAGTCTCCAGCAAGGAGGACCAGCCTAAGCCTCCTGAAGATGAAAAACAGTAAAAAAATAATGAGTGCACTGAGCTCTGTGGAGATGCAAGGATCGTACACTGATGTCAGCCAGGGGTGTTTGGGACTGCAATATGACCCTTCTTACCTCCCTGCTTGGTTTTACACAGGGTAGCTAAATTAGCCATGGCTCAGGGCTGTTACCATGAGATCATTTAGCAGTTAATCTTTTATTTGGAAAGCTGTTCCTTCCCACAGAAGTAAACACCCACCTTATCAGGCTTGCCATGGCAAAGGATGTTGTCCAGCTCCCCACCTGCTGTCCTTCCTCTCATTAGTGGCTTCCCTCCCTTTGCAGCCATTCCCACCCACCATCTGTCAGAACACGCTGCACACCCACAGCCCCGCCAGCGATGCTCGTGGACATGACCTGGTCACACCAGCCCAGCCCAGATCAGGAACAGCCTGTTCCGTACAGGGATGGGAACATGCCTGGCAGACTGTGTGTGTCTCACCCTCCACGCTGAGGCAGGGCAGTGCCTGGACACCCCCAGAGCCCCCTGGAGCTTTGAAAGGCCATCAATGAAACCACAGGTGATTCCTATAAATCATTTAAGGAAACAGAGAGCCTCAAGGCCAGGGATAGCCTTTCATTGCCACAGGCAGAGAACATTTTGAATGTCCCTTTACATTGCATCTCCACCCTCAAACCCTTTTTTACCATCCTCCATTAAGTCCTAAAGTTGCCTGCTGGGAGGAATGCACCTGACTCAATCATAATTCCTCTTCCCTGCTGGTGAAAATCTAGGGCCTGTTGTTGTTTTTAATATGGTGGTTTTGTTAGAGGGCCCAGATGCACTGGCTGTATAAAGCCAAGTAAGTCCCATTGAAATGGCTTCCTGTTTAGCTCCAGAGAATGCACAGAACATGCCGTGATGCCAGGCTTCCTTCCCTGCTGACTGCTGCAGACTATACAACAGGGAGATTATGTGGTAGAAAAACATTCTTTCTGACACTGGGGTCCAGAAATGTACATTTTATAAGGATCTGCCCCAAAAATTGCAGAACAAAAAACCCCAGCAGTGACTGCACTGAAAAACACACCAAACATGCTTCATGCACAGCAAAGGGTATGTGTGTTATTAGTTTTAATATCAGTTGTATAATCCTGTGTATAATCTCAAAGCCCCTTGCACAATAGATGCTGTTCTTGTGTCACAGAGGGTCTGACACTACACTGAGGGTAGTGCTCAATTCCTATTCGTGTAAAGCAGTCAGTGCTTCAGCCCTTACGAAATTCTTCTGTCTCACTACTTGACAGAGTCCCATCTCTCTGACAAGGCATGTGGAGATAATTTAATTTCTTCCTCCAAAATCAGTCAAAGCCACTCCAACCTTTTACTGTACACTTTTCATGTTACTTTCCTGACACTTGCATACAACTATTTACATTTTTTCTGGGGCAGAGGTGGAGGCAGGGAATCCCTCTGAAGGCTCACAGACTCCCTGCCACCATGCGTGTCTCAAAGTCTTCTGGAGCAGTAAATCTGTTTTTTTCCAATTTCATTTCTCCATATAAGCCTCACGTTCTTATGCATAATTATAGATTTGTTCTCCCCCTCCTGATTTTCTCTCTGTTTTCCAAAGTCGTGCTCAGATCATTGTATGTTCTCTGCCAGGCAGAGTACAAAATCCCTTCATCCTTGATTCGCCCCAACACAGAGTGAGCATTTGAGCAGTGGAAAATAATCCCTGACCCATTCCAAGCCTTCATAGGTACATTTGACACCACTGTCCTGGCTGTCCCCTCTGTCAGAGGGAGCTGCACCATGTGCATGACCTACAGCTTGCTCAGAGTTGTCACTTGCTCAGAGCTGCTGTCTGTGGATCAGCAAGGGCTGACGGACACTGGTCCTATAGGACAGCAGTCATCCCGTGGCAGCAACACACAGAATGCAAGAAGGAGGAACAAAATTTCAGCTCCTTCTTCCCCCACCATATTCCCATAAGGGACTGCTTGGATATTGTATCTCATGCTCTATTCCTAACATGTTCCTGCTTCCTAAAAATATTGAGGTTTCGGTGTTTGAGGGGTCTTTTTGGTTTTATTTTGATTCATTTATAGGTTTTTGTTTTGGTTTGGCTCCTGGCAGGTTTCTAAGTTTGTTTGGGTTTGGGTTTTTTTGTATGCATGTGTCCTTTCACCATTCCCTGTGACAGAAAAGGCTGCAAATCTCACAAGCTGCTCTTTCTATCCTTGATAAAATCAGTGCTGCAAGTACTGGACATCTTCTGCAGGTCAATTTTTAATGATACATCTCAGCTCTAAAGCAAAGGTAGATGCAGTTATCCTTTAGAAATAAAGCCCTTTTAGGAAACCAAACACTTACCCTTCATCCCATCCATCCAGGTTCCAAAGAATTAAATTCTCTGGTAAATTCCTAGGAAGCAACTATCCAAAATCAATCAGCCTTTGAAAAATCATTGGAACAGCTAATCTGTAAATCCTGCAAATAAAAACAAAAAGTAAGGGGAAAAATAATTTAGTTTGGTTGCTCTTGTAGAAAAATCAACAATGTATTTCACAAGAGTTCTTGTTCCAGAAGAAGTATCAAGAATTGTTTTGAATACATTAGGCTAGATGGGTTACAGTATGACACAAATGCTTCTGCTATTTGAAAGAGTTCTCTTACATAAAACATATATCAGAAAGCAAACAGCAGTACTGTGTGTGTCTCATTTTTCCATGTTTTGAGATATTAGATCTCACTGTGCAATTTTGCAGCTTTCATTGTAAACACTCGTTGTCTTTGTACAACACAGGGAAAGTCTCTGTCAGGTACCCAGTACCACACTGCCAGAGCTAGCAATCCCAAAGCAAACAGAAGTAAAATTTCCCAACACCTTCATGTCTTATGGACACAAACAGCGAGTCTTGGAAAAAGGACAGTCAGGAAAAAACAAACAAACCACTCTGCTTAGTAAAGCTCCAACTGTTTATGAGTGAAATCACTTTCATCGGCATTTTTAATTGTCTGGGACCTATTATGATATTAGGACTTTTGTGCCATGGTTATTACTCAGAAATAAGCAGTTGAATGATATGAAAAGAAAGGATTTACAGTCCTACACCTTTAGTTTTATACTAGTTTTTTGGCCATTTTTTCACCTGATCAGTGATTATGGATAACTATCATTTGTATAGTTGAAGGCTTTGTGAGAGAACCTCAAAGATAAGCAGAGCACCCGTCACTACTTCTGTAATACTTCACTCACCACTGGCATCAACAGGTGAGAGCAGCTCTGCAGCACTGACCTGCACAGCCTGTAGTCCCCACATCCCATTCTTGCATCCTGCTGACACCAGTGTCCCCTTTTATTCTGCTCTTTAGTCTCTGTGAATCCGAAACACTCATGACTTCACTGAACCAATACTGAGATTCAATCTGTCAATCTGGATAACCCAGGTGCTGAATTGAAACATATTGGCTGGGGACCTCTGCAGGCAAAACATTTAGCGCTACGAATTTCACACACACAAGCCTGTTCTTTGAAAAAGAGCCTAGATTACAAAAAAAGCAATATTCGAACATTTAATTAAGCAGACAAACAGAATCACCAACCCATTTCTCCTCATTCCTTCTTGAGAATTCAGAAGTACTATCCTAAAAGATAGTCACAGCAGGAATTACATCTAAAGCAATAATTAATATACTGAAAAAAATCCCTCCTCAAACATCCCAGCCTGCCTTTTTCTATTGGTGAGCAGAGCTGTGTTAATGAATTTATGATGTGACATCAGTCCCACAGCTGAAGTGGCAACTTCTGTATTTACATCCATTGTTCAATAAGCTGCTCACATCCCTCCTCTAACCCAAATGTTATTAAAATCGGAAAGATGCACTCAAGTGTTTTTCCAGAGAAGACAGGCAATTCAGACTTGATGCTGAAAAGTGAATCCCTGTGGTAAGGAAATTAAGAACTGCAAAGTGCTTAGAGAGATGTATTTAAAGCCTTAAGCTCTCATATCGAGTTAACAACTAGCATGGTCCAGGCTTTAAGGATATAAATTGATTCTCAGGCTCCCTTATTTCAATAATCCCCCAACAGATACTCAGCTACAACCGTCTTTCTCTCTGGCAGATGATACAGGGAGGATTGTTTGTTTAAATGGTTTTATTTCTTTTAATGAGATGTCACAATGGCTACAAGATACCAAGGTCCTTTACAGGGCAAAGTGTAGAAGAGTATCCCTGTCCTTGTGAGAGCACATAGGTGTGCACTGTACCATGAGGAGAAAGCAAAAGGGAGTGAGGAGGTTACTGCTGCCATAAAGGAGCAGTTATGATGCTCAGGGAAGGAGAGGTGGCAGAGCAACAGGCAGCCCCAGTGACACAACAAAGCAACAGGAATTGGAGAGGGCAGGGGTGGACTAGACATGAAGAAAAATATTATCTTATTGCCAGGAGCTCTGGGTAGGCGTTAATGAGGAGGAAGGTGACAATTGGAGTGATGTCTCTCAGGAGCAGGTTGGGGAGTGGAAGTCTGGCCATGAGCCAATGAGATACACTGCATATCTTTTTAGGTCTGTGTCAGCCCTGTTCCCCATTTCGTTCTCAGAGTGGGAAGTTGCTTGGCTGTGCATGGAACAGCAGGAAGGCATCACTGAGCCCTTTTTTTGTATCAAGCTCCTTCCTGCTTCAAACCATCTGTAGACCCACTCAGGGGCACCTAAGTAAACTGTGCAAGGCTCAACACTAAAACTATGCTTATTACTGATGAGGATACTTTGAAAAAGAACTTGTATAGTACGGAGGCCAAAACACCTTTGCCTGAAATAGATTTGGGGAAAACTTTGACCCTTCATTTCTGACTGCAACATGTCTGAGCTTTTTCTTATTACAAGTACAATCCACCCTTCTAGAAAAGCCGGAGACAGAGATAAAACATGGGAGATTGTTCCAACTTGTTCTATTTACCTTGCTCAATTTGAGAAAGTCTTCAGATATCTGAACAGAGTGTATAAAGGACAACACTGGAAAAAGCTTTAGAATTATACTCACTCACAGCTATTCATCTAGAAGGTACTTGGGGAGTTCATAAATAAACAGCAATAGGCTTCATACTCAGCATAGATACAGATTTTGTACCAGGAGCAAAAATATAAGCAAGTGTACACAAGCTAAAGACAACAAGGGCTCAGATGAACTGAATAATTGGGAATTTTAAAATCAGAAGGGCACCTATGAGCTCTCATCTGAACTCCTGTGTATAAAAGCCAAAGAATTCAAAAGAAGCTTTTAGCATTCAGCTATAAGTAAGTTCTATTGAAACTAGGGCAGAGATTTTAAGAAGATATTCATAAAATATTCCAGGTTTGGGAAATACCAACACAAGTATAGAGAGTTTGTTGGAATGATAAATCACCTTCCATTGTTTAAGAAAGTAGTAATCTGAAATTTATTTCTAGACTAAATTCATGTCAAATTTATTTCCAGATGCTAAATCTCATCATGCCTTTTCTGCTAGACCAGGATTATCCTAAGTCAATTGTGGTCAAGAAAGCACTCAACAGCTTAATGGAGCTATACTGTAAAAAAAAAAAAAAAAAAGGTAATGCTAAAGAGAAAAATAATATATCTTATCCCACCCACTTGCTATGTTGCCTGTGGTTGCAAGCCACCCCTGGGGTCTTGACCAGCTGGGTGAAATACCTCATATGGCCAAGGGGGAGTTGCCCCAGAATGATTTATAAATGACAATTGTTTCAACAACACTGTTGTTATGATGGGCTCCGAGCAAGCTGCCAGGGGTCTGCACTTAGCTGGTCTGGTCTATAGCTCCTCACATCCAGTGGAGCCTTTGGGAGGGAATCACTGCTGCAGTGCTTAATGGCTTTAGAAATGCTACTTCTCTTTTTCCCAGCCCAGGGAAAATGTCTGTTCAGGTGCAGCGATAGCATTATCAGGCATCCCTTTTCAAGGTTGCTGCAGCCACCTCAGAAAAAACTGCCTTGCAGGCACTTGATGGAGGAGAGGTAAGAAATGACAGCTGGGTATAGAATCCAGGGACAGTAGTGAACAATCATTAACACCGCAGCTAGAACTGGGGAAGCATTTTTCCAGCACTGGGGATGTCTGGTCCTCACCTGTGTCAGAAGTGTGCCAGTTCTGAGCTGCCACACAGGCTGTCACTGCCTGCCCCAGCCCCTCTCGTGCAGGGAGATGTCCAGCCAGCCATCCTCTGAAAGAACCAGCTGATTCCCTGAGATGGATCATTTCTGTCCCTCATGAGGAGGCAAAGGAGTAAGGAATGAAGCAAGAAGGCCTGGAGAGAAGACGAAAGGTATTGGCTAATCAGTGTTTAGGGAGGAACATACAAACAACTAAGACTAGATATTATGTTAAAATTTTCATTTAAAAAGACAAGTGCTGGGAAAGAGATAAGTTTTTCTTTTAAATCACATGGAAAATTCATCTTCTCTGGGTGTCCCATGGGATAAGAGACCAGCAAAAGAGATCTATCCTGCTCCAGAGTTTGGCATGCATCTGAAAACAGATTTGGACTGCGCTGATCCCTGCCAATGACACTTGAGTCAGACCAGACTTAGCTCAATCTGTGCCTTCGAAAACGTAGTTCTCTGCAAAGCCTATGAGCACTCATACTCTGACTTGTAAATGGAACAAATTTCCTTTAATATCATGAAGAAAGAAGAACTGGGGGTTGTGCCTGCCTGCATCCCCTTCATGTCATTTTAACAGAGTGGCTTTTAAGAGCATAAACACCCACTCAAAATTAGTACAAATGTTTCCTTCATCGTCTTGCTCTGACACTAATGGGTAAAACATATTTCCACCGTGCACATCCAGCACTCTCACTGCACGGCTCTCCTGTCACTAACAGCAGCTGATGCATTCAAATGAACAATTGGCAATAAATAAAACTGACAAGAGCAAATTACAAAAGCAGGAGCTGTGGCGTGGGGAATACTCACAAGCCAGAGAGGCATTACAGTCCTTTCGCCTTTAGGTCACTACTATCCACTAACACCCAGTTTGTCAAGTTCAGCTGACTCTTTCTTGTCCTTGGGCCTGGAAGATTCCTATAGAAATGCAGGGCTTGTGGCCAGCAGGAGATCCCCCTCCCCTTTCCGTGGGTTGGTGTTTATTTCTTTCCTACAAGTCTACTCCCCACTCACATTTTTCCTCACAGTTTTCTCATCTGACCTAATTTGTAAAAAATGGAATTATATTCAGTGCAATCAGCTCTTGAGCTATCTGCATAAGCAACTTCACAGGGCACTGCAGAATATGCACATCTATCTGGCAACATTTCTAATTGTGTTTGGTTTTACACATTAATAAATGTGTCTTCCAGTACTCTGGTGAGCATATTCACCAGGAGAAATTTCCAATCAGTCCTTCTGAGCTCCATGCAAAAACTATCCAAAACAGAGTTAAATTGAATATTGTCATAACAGGATATTTTAGTCTCAATGGATGTTTTGAGTGCTGAGGTATGTGGAAGATTAGAGCAGATGTATTTGTTAACAAGTTTGGGGTCAATTTCCTAAAGACAATTTGCCACTCTGGGCCTGAGCTCAAGAACCAAGGAGTTCCCACACATCCCTCCACTGTGGCCAAATATTCCCAGAGAAGCAAACAGCCTGTATGATCCCCAGATAATTGACTTTCACCTGCATATCCCAGATTCTGTTTTCTCTCTAGCTGTCTTTGGAGAAGCAACCTCTCTGTTGAGACAGGCTGTCTGCACTTCCATCCTTTTGGATATCATATGGGTGATAACATCTATAGCCATCATGCTAGGGATAAAGTGAGCACTCCATGCATGACTCTGCAAGAACATCTCTTAGCTCCCTTCAGGTTCATTATGATAAGTCTCCCTTTTCGTAATGCTTACACAAATGTGAATAGCCACCTGATGTACAAGGGATTATTATCCATATTAAAGGACGAATATCATCTTTGTATCCTTTCTCCTTCTGGAAGGTCCAGTTGTCTCTTGTAGAAATTCATAAGGCTGGGAACGTATTGGCCGATTTGTTCTGCTTCCCTGGGAAAAAAAAAAAAACAACCCAAGGATCTATGTAGCTCTCAGATACTGCGATGTGTTATCTACCATTGACAGCAAGAAGCACAGTAATAGGCAATAAAAACAAGCTAGTAAGAGCCAGGCTCACACAGACACATGAGTACCCTTTTTTAGATGCTCATGTCAACTAGCATTAAATACCTAATGCTAGCCAGAACAGTTTTAAGAAGAAACACTCTAATGAAATCTGATATCTGGAGGCAGGTTGTTAAGTCAGTGCTTGCCATTTGTAAGAAAACAAACAAACAAAAAAAGATAATCAAGAACCAGCTGAACCAGCCTTAATGTTCTCAATAAGAAATTCATTACATTATTCTGCATATATATTGTAAATGCAGTTACTTATCAAGATCCCAGTGAAGATTAGCTCTTCGATCCTATTTCTGTGTAAATTACTTGATTGTTGTGCTCTACAAGGCAGTGCTGAAGTAATTTTAATTTTTGACATAGCATTTCAATGAAATTAGGCAAGATTCTTTGAAGACTAATGTGTCTTAGTATGTCTTTAACACCCAAGATTTGTGATATTTAATTATACCATATGCAGCCAAATCTCCCAAACGAAGTGTGAAAATGTACTAATTAATAGAGGGGTGGAGGCAGAAAGATAAACAGCTAGTCAGGGAATAATACCTCTATGCATCAGTATGTTCCAGGGTAAATTAGTTCCTCTTAGGCTTGGTAAGTCTTTATAGGGGTTCATTTCCCATCTAGGAGATGTCAGTGAGGCCTCAATGAAAGCTGCCCAGGGATGAAGTCAAGAAGCATCCTAAGAGACTAGACTATGCTTCATGTCCTGGAATTCTGCCTGGCTTGAACAATTCTCCCTTGACTCCTTTCTGGGAAAGGGTTAAAAGGAAAGATTGAGTTTGGACGCATTTATTATCATACCTTGAAAGTGAACTCACCAAGCAAGAAGCAGGAAGAAGGGAAGACTGATTTGTTCTCAAAGACTCTTGACTAGAACAGATATTTTCAATTACATATGATTGTTTTATCTGAATATTATAAGGATCAAAGTAATTTAATCTGTCAGTCAGATCAAGTCTTCATCTCACATCTGGAAGAGGAAAAACAAACAATTGAATGCAAGGTGCTGTTTTCAATTACAGTCATCTAGGTAAATAATAATTATATGGTTTGCTCTTGTTAAGGGATAAACCTCAGGATGATCCACAGAAATGGTCTATTAGAAACACAGGTTTGTGAATTTAAGTTTAGACATCAATAAGTTACATTTCCTAAGAGAAATACTCTGTGAGAACTTTTTGTGTTATCTTTTCTTTTATCAATTTGCTTCAGCCCTAAAAAAAAAAATTAAATCTGATATTATTCTTTTACTCTCTTTCTGTTTTTATTTTCTATAGAAGAACCAAATGTTTCTACCAGAAATTAGCTTTGTGATTCTCAAGTTTTTGGCAGTAACTAATATATAATTTTTGATTCTGCCTAATAAGTATCTTAAGCCATAGATCTTCAGTGCACCAGAGGAAACTTTATGGCTAATCTTCAGACTTCTGGTTTGTAACTTATATTCAGCTTTGCCCCTCATCAGGTGTTAAGATAATAGGATGTGACTGTTGGCATTTAGAGAAGGTGCCAACTTAGAGAAACTGTCTCCTGGTACATTGCATAAGAGTGAAAGCTGGCAAGAGTTGTCAGCTAGCAAGCACATACCAGATGAGTTACAGCACAAAACTCCACAGGAGGAGAGGTTTTTATGTTACTTTCATAGCACTTAGAACCAGAATTTAATGAAATTGAACTTTGCAGGGCTCTAACAGTTTTCAACCAACTGGTAGGTTCAATGGACAACTTTTAAGAAATTAATGTAACAAAACTAAGAAAAACTAACCATTATCATTAGATTTAAGTAGCTATGCTGTACTAGCAAGGGAAAGTATGCATGGGTCCACAAACTCATGAGGCTGAGGATCTGAGCAACAGGCCCTTGTGTCAGAGTAGAAGAGTGCAACCACCCAAAGCTACACCAACCACAGCCTCATAAAACCAAAGTCTTCTACTCCTTCCTCATCCATATTCCCAAAGCGCAGACTTCTCTGGACTGCTGTCAGTCAGAGATCTTGCCATGTAATACCTTTCTTTCTGCCATGGCAGAGATCTGCTCAGCAACCTCTTCATACTGGGGCTGGCAAAGCAGGTCTGACAACCTCATTCATCTGACCAGGAATCCCACTACAAGCCTTTGCTCTCCCCTTGTCTCACTGAGATGAATAAAACAGCCCTTGCTTCTGCAAAAATTACTGGGGTATTATGCAGGCTCTTGGGAACACCCTTTCTTCACATCACACAGTCCTGCTAAGGACAGCGGCCTGGTGGAAAACAAAACAAACTCAAACTCTCCACTGTTTAGTAAAACTCAAAGGTTTCAATGTGCCCACCCACAATGAGGCCAATCCAGACTTGTCTGAATTCAGGATTGATGTTGGACTCACACAATGAGTAGGTAAACTTGGCACCTTGCTGCTTTCCAAAAACTTAAGGCAATCAGCTGGATGCTCCTCTCAGGAGACCGTGCCGTGTCTTTGAACCCATCTATTGGAGCAGAGGTCACCTTGATGTGTAAATAGCCTTTCACTGCCTTTCAGAGCTTCTCTGTTCTAACCTATTTAAATAGGAGTTAAGGGTCCTTTCTGATCAATTACTCTGTCTTACAGCAGAACATGGGCTGTGCTGCTTCTGTTAAGCCCACTAACTTCGAAACTGGGTTGGTAGTTACTAAACTTTCTGTGCAGATGACAAGTGATGTGGATTTACTACATCTTTGGCATAAAACTATTTAGTTTATTAAACTTTCTAAGAAAAGAAAAAATTGAAAAAAAACCAAAAACCCAAACCTGCAGCAACAAGATAAAAACCCAAACAACAACCAAAAAACCTCTGCATTTTAATATTCACAGATTTCTGGCTTCTGTGTCTGGGCCTGGATCCTACAATTTCTTCAGCTACTCAGTTACACATCCAATTCTTCTGCCTGCACATCTGTTTATTGGCAGTGCTTAAGTCACCCCTTAATCCTTTTTGTCATAAAGTAAGTTTACCCAGCTCCTGTATTATCTGCCTGCAAGGCATATTTACCATATGTGAAACTGAAACCAACTTTAAACTATAGGTATAATGGTCAGTGTCATCAGAAACGTTCATATGTAAGGTGCTTCTAATAGTTTAAAATTGTGCCAGATGAAAGAAAGAAAGAAAGAAAGAAAGAAAGAAAGAAAGAAAGAAAGAAAGAAAGAAAGAAAGAAAGAAAGACCTTAGCCATGTAGATTCATTCCTGTGGCAAAGTTTGCAGGAAGAGGTAAGGTTTTTAATTAGACCAACTGATATATCTGGAAAATAGCAGGCACGTGCTTCCAGGCACATGAGCCCTTTGTCAGGTCTGAAATACAAGAAAAACACTTCAGGCCAAATACAGAGAACAAGCAGCTTTGAGTTTAACTTTATTATGATAATCAGTCAACTTGAGAGAAAGGTGTGCGTTGTGTTGTAATTCCTCAGCTCAGTACATGTGGAAGAGTTCTTAAATTCCAATGAGCTGATATGCTTAGGACACATTTTATTGTACAATTGGCTCATCATTCAGCCTAATAAGGAAAACACCCAGGAAATGAAACCGAGTAAGAGCAAAGGGCACTTGATGCCTATCTCAGTGTCTGGTTGCTGACACTGTATTTGGGAATGTGGACAAGTTGGGTGACTCCAAATACCTTCCTTCTCCTAACATAACAACATTGCCTTTATTGGAAATAAAAGAGAGGTCAAGGAAACTATTTCACCAAATACTGGTTTTGTGATAATCTAAATGGACAAGCCTAAATTCAGTGCACTGGCTCCACTGACATTAATTGCCCAGCAACATAGTCCATGTATTTCAAGGGCAGGAAGACCCATTAGATCATCTGCTCTGACCTCCTGCAGAGCTGCACGTTGTATTATTTAATAAAAACCAACTGTACTGAGCAGGTGCACCAAGCCAGACCCCTTCATTTCTCATTCAGTTTCTAAGCTTCCTATTCTTCTCCACAGTTACTTAAATCTTTGTATATTGCAATGCTATACAATAGGCAAACAATGTCCTGACCTGAACTCCTTTGGGGTGTCAGTATCAGAAAAGCAAATATTTAGACAAATGGTTGTGATAGGTAATGTAAATAATGAAGCAATAACAGTGAAGCAGAGATATTTCCTGGAGGTTTAATGCCTAGCCAGGAGGAGCTGATGCTCTGATTTTGGTCAGTTAATAAATGTCTTGCCATTGTCTATAAATAGATTATTGTTGCTATTTTTATATAATGAAAACAGAAAATTAGGTATACATTTAGAGCCCCGTGGTATATGGCTTTTTTTCTAGATCACAATTACCACATATATCATGCAGAATAAATGTTTGCAACCCTGACTGGTTGAATCATTTCTCCAGAATCCATCATTTCATGTCAAAATTCCTCATTGGTTCATGAGTCTCTTGTTTTGCATGACTTGTTGCTTTCCTGAAAACAGGAAAAAAGACAGCTGAAGGAAGGCCTTTGTCTTGAGGTTCCATTTCTGTCTCTCTGAGTAATGTTACTGTGGGACCTACAGGTCACCTGGCACCATTATGGGAATATTCAATTATCCCTGGGAAATGCTGTGTCCCATTGCTGTGGCACTGATGAGCAAACCACATAAAACTAAAAAATTAATTTGAAAAGCAAACCCTTAAAGGCTTGGACATTTCTGTGAGAATTTTTTAGTGCTTCTGCCAGCAAAACTGTTTCACAAATTTTCAGTGTTCTGCCTATTGTTTTGATGTTTTCTTTTTTCCCACATCCCTGCCTAATCTTGCTGGTCACAAGAAGGAATGAAATAAAACCCCATGGTCTATTAAAGGGCCACAAACTGTAACTGTTATAAATCCCTGTCATGTTTTTGGAACTGGTACATACTTGCACTTCACTTGAGAATCAGTCCATGACAATATGGTAACTTCTGGTCCATTTGGATTAAGATTGGGCAGTGCTCTTCTACACCTTGACCTGACCCAATACTGCACATCACAAATTGGCAAGACCAAAGGACTATCCTTTTTCTGCACAGCTTCCTTTCTTTAGTGTCAGACTGCTGACTGATCTGTGACAAAACAGGACAACTTTGAGACTATTTCTTGTCCTTTTCCTCAGAACTGCCCAGTTCTGTGCGGTGATTTAACAGCAGCTGGCAACTAAACATCATGCGCACTAAATATCAACCCCGGTGGGATGGGGAGGAGAATTGGGAAAGAGAGAAGGTAAAATCCTTGGGTAGAGATAAGAAGAGTTTTAATAATTTAAATAAATTTAAAATGTAATAATAATTGTAATGAAAAGGGAGGCACCAAAGTGAGAAAGAAATAAATCTGAAGAAATGCAAGCGATGCCCAGTACAAGTGCTCACCACCCACTGACCGAAGCCCAGCCAAGCCGTGAGCACCTCCTGACCAATTTTCCCCAGTTTATATACTGGGCATGGCATTCTGTGGTATGGAATATCCCTTAGGGCAGTTCAGGTCAGCTGTCCTGGCCACACTTCCTCCCAGCTCATTGCGCACCTGCTCACTGGCAGAGCCTGGGAAACTGAAAAGTCCTTCACTTAAAGCAAGCACTGCTTAGCAACCACTAAAACATCAGTGTGTTATCAACGTTATTCTCATACTGAATCCAAAAAGACAGCACCCTACCAGCTACTAGGAAGAAAATTAACTCCATCCCAACTGAAACCAGAGCATCCAGCTCCAAAGCTCAAAGGCAGAAGGGATGAAAAAGAGATGCAGTCAACACTTGTCTCTCAACATCAACACAGCAGTTCTCAGTTTAGCTTCGGGACAGCACAACTGAGCTCCTGGAAACATATATGTTCCTATCCTGTGGGCACAGAAATATTTGTCATTTTTATAGATGGCTGAAATATATTTGGAAGCTCTAAGACTGTGGCCATCCTATATCAAAGACTGTTTCATAACAAAACACTGTAGCAGTCCGTTTATAGAAACAGCATACTGCACTCTGGCTGCTGTGGCTAAAACCAAACACCCTCCCTGCCTTCCTAAAACAGTAGAAACAACACGACCTTCCTCCAGAAGGGCCATTTCCATAAAAGAAATAAAATTAAAGAGGAAAACATTGTACTGAAGGAAGAAGTCAAGGACAGAGAAGCAATGTTTTCAACCCAAAATTGTCACGTGAGCAGGTGGTGGACGGCAGAAGGCAGCAACTGGGGAATACTTTGTGGTTATGTAATTTGCTAAACTGAGGTGGACACAAGGAAGAAGGTTGAGGGAGGACAGGCATTTATTTTAGAAAGGAAATTTGAATCCCATTAGAATGACCACAGTGGAATGAATCCAGCCAAGAGAAGTGGAATGTGGGTGATAAATAACAGGAATCACAGGTCAAGCAGCAAGTTACTGCTGCAAAACCCATCTGAATGGTAGCTGGAGGCTTCCAAAAGCACATAACTGTGAGCTCTCAAGGGCTCCAGGCTCCCAGGACCACCAAGGATGGTTGTGTCTAACTTATGCTTAAGACATGACTTGACATCTCTTCCAGCTCTTTCTTCTGATGTTCTCATTTGATCTGTAACTGGCAGGGGGATCCAGATCTCCCTCTCCGGTGTTTTACAGAGCTGATAACACACTTTGCCCACCTTTGCAGGACACAAGCTCTTCACCATACCACTTCTTTCCACTATGATAATTCCATTCCCACTTACACTCTCATAAAAGTTTTGAGTACGCTTAAATACGACTATTTCATTCTCCGCATGGTACCCAGAGAGAAACCTTCTTTATTCTCTGGATCAATATCCTCTGATACAGGAAAGCATTTCTTTATTGATGAGCATTAAATATTACAGCGTCATGAGGAAACTTATCTAACTTCACAACATCGACAGGAAAAAGTATGTTGAGTAATTGCACAAATATGTAAAGTTTTAACTGAATTGGGTTTTCCCAAGTACAATCATACGAGTTTATTATTTCCATACCAATCCATTAGAAACTTTGTGGATATACATTTGACCAATCAGTCTCAAGAAGTTTGGTCCATCTAGCTGCACTACTGCCTTCATGTTTACATGAGTGAGTCTTCTGGGTCCCCTGCAGGATGGGCACCCTTCAGAGTGTCACTGACAGGAGTGACAAACTTATGTATACAAATTTGAACACATACATTATGTGCTTCTTCTTCCAGATTGCTCTCTCTCATGTTAAAAAATAATATAAAAAAGCTAGTGCTTTCATAATGCTTCTACTACTTCTCCTGTAGAACCAGAAAAAAAAAAGTAAACATAATAGGTATATAAATAGATTTGACTGAAAAAACATGGTGATTTGGGGGGAAAATAGTAGGTGGGTCTGTCTACCACCCACTGGTTTTTTTTAAGTGTTCCATTCTTCATCCATACCAAAGTCATAAGAAATATCACTCAGTTCATATCTGTCTATAACAAGATTTGCCAAGAATAAAATTAAACACAACATATAGGTTTTCTATGGCATCTTTTAGTAAGAGATGTTCCTTCTTGAAGGAAACCTAAACTGCTAAGGGCCTGAAAGGCATTATTATTCTTACAAGAACTTTCAATCTGAGAAGCCATCCTTCATCTTGGGAATTTATTTCAGATGGGGACCAAGCAATAATTGCCGTCCTCCTCCACAGACTTGTCTCGTAATAAGAAACATGTGCACAGCTGGAGGGGTGTGAGGTTGGGATAGGACTGGCAGTGGAGATGTGCACGTTCAAGAGCAGATGGAACACTGCTTTTTATTAAGAGAGAAGAAGTAGATTCAAAACACCTGGCAGAAAGGTGCTTGTTTTTTCCTTCGGTCTCATGAAAGCCATTGTGGCAGTGAAGGCACTTACATGTAAAACAACTCAAAAGTAAGGGGAAAGAATGCAAACAGAAAAAGAAATTAGAAACTGAAGAACTTTCCATAATAACTCTGACAGACCGGATAGTTTCAAAGCAGAACTGATGCTTCTCAACGGCACCACAAATAAGTAATTTTGAAATAGAGAAAGTTAAGATTAGGTTTATTTGGAAAAGGTGTATCAGATTAGTGTTTTAGAAGGAATCTAACATAATTTTAGAAAAATCCATTAGTCACTTTGGAGGCTACATCTTACCAATGTCCACACCTACAGAGTGACCCTGTGTTTATCATTCCATACTCCTAGAGACGCCTCAAAAATAAAAAAGAGAGTGAACATAAAACAGTGAAAGGTTTTGAGAAGCATACCAGCGGTTTTGAGAAGCTGTGCACTGGTTTCCTGAGGTTGAATATAGTTTATCATCAGAAAACAGAACAGACTTTTATCAGCTATTGAAAATAACTGGTAAGCAGTGGTAATGGAGATAATGAGTTCCATTCAAGAGTACAGGCTGATTCAGAAATTCTCACTTTTACAGAACTTTCTGTCATACAAAGATTTCCATAAAATGGCAAACACCATCCTCAGAGCAGAATACCTTTGATGAAAAAAACAAATCATAGAAAGTAAAAGAAAGTAAAAAAATACAAATTTTGAGGGGTTTTTCCAAGTTTTTCATCAGATTGCCTTGATTTTTTTAAAGATCTATTCAAAACCACCATACTTCGCAAGATGATCCCTAAATATTGATGAAAGCAAGAGCATTATAAATAAAAAAAAAAATCAGCATGTTTTGATCTTACCCCTTTTCTAGCCTGGGCGAAAAGACACACACCACAAAGAAGCAACGACAGTAATGACCAAGATTGTTTTAGGGACAGGTGTGAAGAATAGATGGATGTTGCTCCCACACCAACACTCCTGTAACCTCTGAGCCAGTTCCCTGAGCTAACTCTAGTTCACGTACTCATAACTCGCTGTGATGGATGCTGCACATTTCTTTGTCCTTATTACTGACCAAGGCCATAAATCCCAGTTATGGAAGACAGTTGAGTTCAAGCTGCTGCCATATTTCAGAGCAACACTAGCGCTGAGGTTACCAAAGGTCACCTTGGCCAGAAAGCAGGACTATAGCACAGTAAGTCTATATCTTCACTAGTCAGCTGCAATGTCTTTCAGACTGATTGAGCTTTGATTACCCCCTATCAGACCCATAAGCCACATTCTTCTCTCACAGCCAGGGACAGAACCAAGATACATGATCTCCTGTCTTGTGACTTGTGAAACCAAAGCATGTGTCAGCCCCTTCTCCTGAGGCTAAATGAAGTGGCAGCCCTTCCTACCACTCATGCAGCTGAAGGGAAAGATGTGATAGAGGAAGAGAGAGCCCTCTGAATATGAGTCAACCCAGTAGCTGCTCTGCACAAAAAGCTAAAGTTATTATTATTATTTAAAATATAAACTATCCCCTAATTTCATGCAAAATATAGATATATCCATTCAAATGCACCAAGTTTGCATTGCAAGTTTGTTGATGTAAAAACCTCAGGGTTCCACTTAATGATAGATAAAGCTGCCTTGAGACACACCTAACAACTCACAACTTATAAAGAGTTGTTGCCAAAATACAGAAAGAACACAGTTTAAAAGAAAAAAGAAAACTTAAATTCTTCTATATCTTTGCCTATCAGGGCATTATCTTCATCATGACACTGTTTCAGAATTTAGTGTCCACCAGAAGGAGATACCAAAAAGTTTGGCATGCCACAGCTTCTTCACAGTAGCCTCGGAAGGCAATTTCTCTGGGGAGAGGATGCAATCCCTCCATGTGACCTGCATGTGCTCACATAAAAGGGATGTTACCAATTCTTTTATATTTTCCAAACTCCTCAACAAAGGGAAGTCAGTGTGCACAGGAGACTGTGCACTGGCAGTCTGGACAGGCTCCTTCCATCAGAACTAGACACTGAAAGGACTTCTTGGCATTAACACAGGCACATTCCATAGGCACTGGCTGCACGTTTCTGCCTGGGAATTCTGATCAGAAATATTGGATGTGCAAGTTTAGGTTTCACATAATCTGACACATTCAATGAATTTCAAGTGCAAAGACAGAGTCCAACCCAGAACTGAATGTCTCAGAAAAAAAACCCTTATGAGACTAACAGCAATGCAGGGGAGTAAAAAGTCGTCTCACTCTCACCCCCAGGCACACAGAGCATATATGATCTAAAAAGGCTTTTACCCTTATAAGGATGAGTCAAAATGAATCATCAAACATGTATATAGGCATATTACACACCTTGGATGCAAGATGAATAAAGTTATTTACCAGGACATCTAGAGTTCCTTGAGTGAAAGCCTATAGAGGACCGTACCCCTGCCTCGTAGATTTGACTGGTATTCGAACTATGTATCCCACCTCATTTCATCCCATTTGCTCTATTTATACCCCTTGAAACAGAAAGCTCAGCATGCCCTACAGTCACTAGAGATCTGAAGACAGGAGGGAATATTCCCTTAATTATCCTATATCCCAGTGGTATATGTCACAAGCCAAAGTGCATAAAGCTCCTGGCCTGATTACCATTCACATGCTGTGTGGAATTTATTAAATTCCTTATCCCACAGCCATTTAATCACTGGTATTATTGGAATGAGATATTTACCCCACTGGGTGGTATGGACTGGGGCAGGAAAGCATGCCAGGAACAGCTTTACTGATGCCTATTTATAAAGACAGTGTAATTTTCTTTCCCCCTCCCTTTCCTCACTAGAATCAGTTAGTCAGAGCTCCAGCAACAGAGCAGGGTTTATTCCATGTCTAGTTTTCTGCAATAAATCTTTACTCCTGATGTGTTTTGATCCACAGCCAGTTTAATCTGCCTATTGACTGTTAAACTCTGTTTATTGTTTGCATGGGATCTTTAAGAATTAAACCTTTCTTTCTTTCTCCCTCTCCCAGATCCAGGTTGAATTTTTTTAAAAAGGGATTTGGAGCTGGGCTGAATACCTGAGAAAGCCATTTCTTCCTCAAAACAAAGCTCTCATGGCATTATCCATGGCCACTGCACCCCCAGCCTGTCTGGCTCTATCTACTTTAGACAGAGTTTATCATTCAGCCTTCTTGCTTGGACAATCTCCAGATTCCCCATTCAGTCTCCTCACTTGGACAGTCTTCAGATTCCTTGCTGAGATTGCAAATTGTAACCAGCTATTGTTCTTATTTACATTTCAACCATGCCCTTAGCTGTGACTTGAACTCCAGAGCAATGCAAACTGTCCATGTGCACAGGGAGTGACAGTCTGCTTCCCTAACACTGAAGGACAGTGTTCATCTCTACCTACCAAACACCTAAAATAGAGGAGTAAGATATGTGAATCAGTCTGCCTTTCTCCCCACTGATGTGCAAGGAGCCTAAATAGCTGCCTTACAACTGACTTTCCAGAAAAACATCCCAGCCTCCATTCCCATTTATTGTAGCCTAAATTGAGCCTCTAGAAGTAAGAAGCATTTTTACTCTTTTTCCATGGCCATTCAGCTTTCTGAAGCATGCTACATTAAATATGCCTTCGTCCAGAATAATCTCTGGAGCACGGCTATGTTCTATCCTGAGTTCATTTACCTTCATAAAACCATGAGGGAACAGGGGTAATAGAGATGGAGAAACATCTGGTTAGCCAATATGTGGGATACAGGAGTAACGAACCCTTCATTTTAAGAGGTAAGTCTCCACCTGCACAAGATTTCCAGCTTCTGCACCAGCAACAGGTCCAGAGAGACATAAATAATTAAGACAAGAAGTCTGAGGTGGAAATAGCTGTGATATTTGCTTTCCTTAAGAGCACATTAGAGACATGCATAAAAATCAGACACGGTTGGGTTTGCTCTAACTGAACTTTGACTGACCCCCAGAAGCCCTTTTAACTGAACAGACTGGTGAACCTACCCTCTCTAATCTGAAAGAGCACCAATTACTTTCTGGGTAGTTCTGAGACCTTGTGACTCTCTCTTATTTAAAACACAAGAACCCTAAACCACTGTGATTCCTTGACTTCACATGGGGCCATGACTCCTGTGGCTACTACCACACCGAGGCCTTTGCCACTCTAGCACAGAAATGATGATCGGGATCTGGGCTCTGGAAGAGCTTAACCATTGCAGTAACCCAGATTCCTGTTGCTGTACTGTATTTCTTTAGGGAAAAATATAATCCTTTTTTCATTGAAATAGCCTACTCCGTGTTAAAAATTATATGGTTGACACTGATCAACAGTTAGGTGGTTGACATCTTCAGTTCCAAAGGAAGGCAAGTTTGACAAGAGCAAGGTCTAGAGAAGATCTTGAAGGGTAGACAGAACTTCTTGCTGAAATGCACACTAAGATTACTTGAGTATCACCAAGAATACAATACGTGGTATTCGAGGGGCATTGATCGATCTGAAAACCAACTGATGCTAAAGTCCTTTGCTTTTTGTGAATCCAATTCGAAATTATCCTTCTGACCCTCCTACTGTCAAAGAGCCCAGCTGAGATAAAGCACATCAGAATCTTATGGGCTTTTCACCAGTACCCTCTGTTCAGAGACACCAACATTGATCAGGTTTCACAACTTAAGAAACTAGCTGGAAGACATTCAAGAGCTCAGAAAAGTGGTTCCAAGGACAGCTTATTAGAAAGGTGCAGTGTAGCTGCAAAAGAAACTATGATGACCTCTTGAAAACTGTTCACACTATTGTAGCTCCTGGCAGGCCTTAATTTTGGATCAAAATGTCTCTGCTCTGTGCAAACAAAGATGAGAGAGTTTATGTAAAAAGAGTCCAGGATAAAAAGCAATAGAGGCAAATAAACAGGAAAGCACCAAACAGAGTTTCAGCCTTTAGCAGTAGCTCCACAACTACCAAGAATGCAAAGAATAAACTTCAGTGTTTTATCTCACAGTTTCCAAAGTATTGTAAGAATTGTAAGAACTAG